>JAWPHD010001519.1:0-315507 GCA_037043455.1 Cyrtodaria siliqua | reverse complement strand
CCTGTAACTCAGATATTAATGAACTCAGCATGTATGCTTGAAGACCACATTAATTGTCGTTTGCATTATTAAAAGCTTCTGAAATATCCCGGTATAAAAGCATGTTATATACTGCATTTAAAATAAACAAACTGCTGAAGATTTACAGAATGTTAACGCATGTTTACTTGTGTTACCGTTGCATATTTTATTACTCAACAGCCGTTTACCGTTCCACCCAACAGATGTTGACAGTTGCTTTGTTGATAATATACTGTCTCCGTAAATGCAGTTGTCCACTCTTATTTTGTAAGACCGTAGCAATGTGATTATTTTTTAAATGGTGTCTGTTATATTAGTATATTATTTCATTTTTAAATGGTATTTTGTACGACAAATGACAGCAGAATTGAAATGAATGAAAACTGATGAAAGATACAGAAATGAAATAGTAATAAAAATTAATGTAAATATATGAAGACAAAACTATTTACAATTAAGGGATGATATGGTAGTAATATAAACTATGTATAAATGTAAATCAACAAATGCCGGTCAACGGGTGTATAAACAAGTAAATATATATAAGAACAAATTATAATGATTTATAAAGTCTGATTATTATAATGATTTATATAGTCTGATTTCTTTCAGGAAATCTAAAACAATACTAAAATTATCGTATCAAATAACTCTTTCATAGTTTTAACATTGTAGTACTTCTGACGCATAGGATCAAAGTCTACACATTCCAACAATATGTGTTTGACCGTTAACGGTGCAAAGCAGAGTATACATTCTGGTAATTGCTCACCATGTAATACATATAAATGAGTGTAACGTGTATGCCCTATCCTGCACCTGGCTAGGACTTCTTCTCGACGAATTAAAAAGAAATGACGATTAAATATGTTTTTTAAACTTCGATAACGGAGAACGAATTATCAAAATCGGATGATAAACAAAGAAGATATGATCATTTGAAGGTTCTGTTGAAACGGATATGGAAGCCGCCATTTTTAGAACTATGACATCACAGTTTTAAATTACCATATATGGAATTTTGATAAATATGAATATTTACTCATTTGTAGGGTTAAACATTAAAGTAACTGTATGAAGAATATGCATAACTAACGACAATAATGCTTTATATGACCAGTTAAGGAGTTTGCATTCATTTGCAGCGATTTGCTTTGCTTTAAATGATACTTATCAATATTCCATACATGGTCATATGGAACTATGACATCTGAGTTTTCAAAATGGTGGCTCCCATATCTATTTTAGAACAAACTTTAAATGGTCACATCTTTTTTGTCTATCATGCGATTTTGAATTGATAATTCTCTCACCTTTTTGCAAGTTTTGCATAATAGCTGTTTGGCTGTGTCGCTACATTCCCTTTAATAAATCAACAGAGTAGCATACATACATGCCTATTCATCGCGGATATTTTACAGTGATTGTCGCAATCTTGATATTTTAAATAAAACAACTGTTGAGTGTTTCAAAAGTAGACCCCTAATGTGACAGGATGTTTTGAACAGAAGTTGAGCGTTCCACGATCAGACGTTGATTCAATGGTATCGAGTCGTTTGACACTATCCCCTCCTACATTGTTAAAGGTACGAACTTGGAACTATGGTATTTGATTGGAATTTATGTTTAGGTGTGCAATGGATTATTACAATATGAGTACCTTCCTCTGGAGCGAGTCTAGGACTGGAGTAGTTTTACATAACATCTACAATTACACCTACAAGTGTAAAATTATGTTTGTAATAGGTTAAACTATAGTTTTGGTGCACTATAGTCAAGTTAACAGTATAAAAAAATGCTTTAAGCTATTCTTATTATAAATGATTTATAAATGCAAGCTATGTATAAAACCTAACGGGACCCCGCCAGTTTAAAAACAATCAAACTTGCCGTGTGTCTCTTTAAAAGGTGTGAAGCTTGATTTATTAATACAATGTCTGGTATTTGAAAACTGATATCATATCTTGTAATCATATCTCCTTGGCATTGTAGTTATCTTTTTTTAATAAATCGTGTATTTTTTCCCCTAAAATGTTCTAAATGTTGTTATTTTTTCGACAGGCAATATACTGACACCAACTGGTTGATATTTGCCATGTTAAGGTTCCAGTTAAGTATTTTAGATATCATTGAATTATATAGCAAAATCTCAAACTAACGTAATTTCCCGAGTCTAATTATTTTTACACAAAATTTGCAATATAAAATCTTTCGATTTCAATCTGGGTAGTAGGAGCAATAAATAGTAACATAAATCCATACAAGGTTAGTAAAAGCTTTTTTCCTTTTCAAGGCACATGTATATTGTTTAAGGGGCTACTAAATAGTTGAGGCGTAATAGCAGGAAATGCAACACGAGGTAGACTGCGTATGGGTTGAAAGCTGTAGATTTCGTAATGGTAAAGATTTCTCTTCATAGACTTTACTGGAACTTTAATGTCGATATGTAGCGTAAATACGCACACATTGTGGAGAAACCTCGGAAGGGATCAAGTTAAGTAAAAACCTGCTAAGATCGAACGGGATAAGAGTATCCATATGCACACAGAACTGCATACCCAGATGGGTCATATCAAGGCAAATACAAAAATAAAGAAAGAAGAAAAAGCAAAGCATCCCACCTTGTTTACCTTTATTTTGACGTTGGAACTACCTCATAGTAGCGATGGAGCACTTTTGCATATACCTCCAAACGGAGGTAGCTACTCATTACCAGCCGTGAATACATCGGCGAACATAAAAACAACAACAACGTTCACAGATAGTGTTTAAGGAGCTACTAAACTGTTGAGGCGTAATAGCAGAAAATGCAACACGAGGTAGATTGCGTATGTTTGAAGCTGTAGTTCCGTGGTTTCTTAATGGTGAAGATTTATCTTCATAGACTCTATCCTACGTAGTTTTTAACATAAATGTTATCGATAGTCTCTATATAGGTCACGCCCTTAATCACGAAGACTGCTTGTAGTAAAATCGTCATGAATAAATAATAGGGGTGCAGCGATTAATCGAGATACGATGATATCGCAAGACTTTCTCTCACGATACACGTACCGTACCATGTGGTCTGTATCGCGATACGGTAACGATACACACATAAGCACAAACTTGCTCTTACTGACAAAATAATCTTACAATTAATTGTAAAAAAATATCTTTCTTAGGTTTTTATATTATTTGAGGTTGTTTAAAGGAGTATTAATGTAAATAACTACTGTATTTACGCTCCATTTGCTAATATTTTGACTTACTTTGCGAAAATAATGTATTAGTTAATGAAACTTTGTATCGCGATACGTATCGTATCATCAGTGAAGTATCGCGATATATATCGTATCTTGAGAAAAGCGTATCGTTACAATAAATGATGCAAGTATATGAAAATTTGAGACAACTGATTGGTTGAAAAAGTTTGGTAAGTGTTGTAGAGTATAACGGTCCCGTCTGCCTGGTGTGGTGAGGAATGCATACATTCTGCGTGAAGTCAAAGATATTTTCCAGGAATATATACATATATATATACCAAAATGGTAATTTCCAAACATTACATCCCTCCCTCTCCCTGATTTTTATTGCATTTTTACATTGTTTTGCTTTTATTTAATTATTATTATTTATTTTCCAAGTTACCCCCGGGAGTAAGAGAGTATGCCAGGCTACGCCACTGATTACACACTTTATTTTCTGCGTAAATTTTGTCGAGAGTCATCATTCATCAAGATCCCGCTGGGACCTCGACTTGTAATTAAGAAGTGTCTATTCTTACGGATGGAGGGAGGTCAACAGTACTGGTTCTACCCAGGAAAAGTGGGTGGTCTGCCTCCACCACAAACAATCGACCCTCATATATAACCTTACATGTGTTGAAATTGACGCAAAACACCATACAAACATTCAAACAAACAAATCATTCATCAAAAATCCAGGATTTTTGTCAAATTTGATAAAGTATTCTTTATGTCGTGTTTACCTAAAGAGTAGCGCGAAGAAGCCGTCAGCTTGTTGTTGAACGAATTTCGCAGCATGTAGTAGCTGACCATATTGACATGCATAAAGACTAGTTAGTCTGCGATAGACTGGTTCGACCAACGTCCGCCATAGACGAGGAAGTACACGTGTTACGTCACGTGAAGATGATGCGTACAATTAACTCACGCATCTATATAAGCGTTTCCGCACCCCAGCAGAAAACGCCGTGAATACGAATATAATGGATCTTCATAACAACCGAATAAGTGCCAGAAACATTGCTAACCGACTACGTTCATTCAGGCTAAGAGCTAGAACTATTTATGTGAGATTATTGTTGACCAGAGAAAGACGTCACCGTCGTTTGGAATGGCTTACTTCACATCGTCCCTGAGTATATTCCTCTCACCAGTGATGACAGACAGGGTTTGTTCTCTGACGAGTCTCGGTACCTCCAATACCGGTCCGACAGGACGTCGTGGTGAACGGTTGACCGACGTTTGCGTGGTGTAACGTGATCGGTTAGGTGGCAGTGTATTGATGGTATGGGTCGATATATGCCATGGTCATAAACCACCACTCATTTGTTTCATGACATGTTATCCTGCATGCATCATGTTTATGATACACATAAGGCGGTATGAATAACTGATCAACGTTTTGGCAATTTTATATATTCGGTATAGGCCGAAACATATAGTGTTAATATATATGTTGCGAAATAAGTGTATCAATATCGAAGCCGTCTCCTATAAGTCTTTATGAATGGTGTTAACATTACAAGTGGTATATTTATCATGTTTATATCCATCTCATGTTCAAAGAAAGTTTTGACATTCTTTTTACCTCGGAGGAGCGCTCTCATCATGTGCCCGTTATTTACATACCTCAGACTTTTCACATTTTTACATTTACCGATATATTTATATGAGGCGAAATTATTAACGAACTTGTTTGTCAGTTAGGGGTATATGTATGCATATCTATTGATTGGTACAGATTTGTATGACTATAATTCAAACCATTTAATGATTAGTTTCGTGATTGTATCATGATCTAAGCGCCAAACAAAACACCAATTTGTCTGATCCTTATCCATCCTCACATTACATAGTTTGGAGAATATTCATCCGGGTAGACATTACCACACCCCCCCACCCCCCACCCCCAACCCCCCTACAACATCATGTCATTAATGTTATATTATTTATTTTATCTATAATCGGCCAAAAATCACCGAGGCTACGACACTGACAAGCTCCTGTATGGGTATATGAGGCGAATGATATTGACTGCAACGATACATATTTTTACTACAAAATAGAAGGTATTGATGTATTGACAAGGCTCCGACAGTGTCACATAGAAAGAACAATACAGTATTTGGTTTAAACGAGCGGTCCTGTAATCGGTTTTGCATTTACATTGAATTACATTGAATTATATTCCAAAGGCTGATACTATCGGATGCTGGTTGCTTGTCAGCACGTAGCTTGCAATTTAAAAGCGCCTTTAATAAAAACGCTCTCTCGCTCTCTCTCTCTCTCTCTCTCTCTCTCTCCGCACTGAACACGCTGGCTTTATATAATAATTTACAGTTGAGATACTACATTTTTGGTGGAGAAAAGAGCTCGAGCGGTTTGTTAATTTTGTGCCGTGAACCTGTCCAAAAAGTCACATGGTATCGATACCATGAAGAAACGGTGACTGTTTTAAATAAGGCTAATGTGCGTGTACCTAAAGCAGTTGGGTGGGTTTTTACGCTTTGTTTAAGGCCAAATTCAATCTTGTAAAACACGGCCATAAACCCGTATAATTATAAGGAAAGAAACCTATACCAGGACATCATTTTAAATCCGTCGTTCGTTGATATACATGGCTGACCAACGTTTGGCAATTTTAAATAATTATTCGAAAATGGCGAAACATATACTTGTAGGAATATATTGCGAAAAAAGTATGTGATATATCTACGCCGTCTCATTGATGTCTTTAAGAATGGTGTTTACATATAATGTGATCTATTTATTTTATTTCCTTTTAACCTACATGAGCGGTCTTAGAATGAGCCCTCTGCTTACCTTAACCATAACACTATTTTACCATAACTAGGGGTATAAAAGCGAGGTAATGGAGACAGGAGTGTTTTCCCTTATTTTCCAAAACATATTTAGGTCGGGAGATATTTTATCAAATTTCAAATAAGTTAATGAACAAACAAATCTTAAAATTGGCATGCAACATTGTAAGATATATCTCACATGTATGCACATTTTAAAATAAAATATGCAAGTATATGTCACTACTTAGATTAAATACTTCAACAGTTTCTGGAATATATGAATTTTGGGGAGGAGCACATTATTCATAACTTGTCACGTGTGAACAATCAGACATGCCATCCTACATTACTACGGAAGATATACATGTATAAGAATACAAAAACAAACAGAACAAATGCATTATTTACCTTGTGCTTTAAAACGACTTGGTATTCTCTTTTGATGTATGGTATGTTTCACACCATTTATTATTAGATAATAATGCATTCTCGGTTTGATTGAGACTGTACCACCGATATTTAAATATAAATATCAGGCTCAGCGATCTCATAAGATCGAATGAATAACAGTCCTGATTGCAAGTGCGGGGAGACGTTTTACTGCCGCCACACTGCACCATAAACGCTACTGTGCTATATAAAAGAGTATGAGAGTGGACCTTTTGAAACGGCCGAAGACGATAAATACGAAATATTGCAGTCTCGGTTTGATTGAGACTGTTCATGAAAGGTAGTGAACTATGCTTGCTACCGTTCACGCCTCCTAACCCCGGATTGATCAGAATTCCATATTCTTTAAGTCAATAGTACACAATTTAATTATCCCGCAGATGGTATGCATATGGCGGTGGACATGCTAATTTAACTGTCATAATTCCATGTCCAGCGGTGTATGGTTATGGTACTAGTATTTAACAAAATTATATGCTCCGAAGAGTGAAATAAAGATAAAGCCACAGTTTAAATGGTTAAATAACAAGCTTTTGGTTAGTCCGAAAATAATGCCGAGTTTAACGAGGGATTCTTCGTGTCGACTCATATGGTAGCGGGACTATAATCCTTAGAACACCACCCAGCTTTTGATCTTCTGTTACTAAAAGTGATAAAACAAAGTTTGACTCACTCATTGTATAACTTATCAAATATGAGCCAACTATTGTATTGTATTCCCTCCAAACTGTAGACAAATGACTTAAATGATTTATACCAAAATGCTAAACATAACACAAAAAGGGGACACGGCATGCTATTATATACATTAATTTGACTCAATAACAATAATTCGAAATAAAATGATATACATGAACACACTGTTTTGATATTTGTCCATACTTATCTAATCTGACAGGAACAACATTGATACAATCAGAGTATGCTGTTTTACCCTTTCCATGATAGGGATGTTGATGAATGGTGTGATACTGACCTCAGGTATCAGATTCAGTGGAATGTAACATTGTTTTGCCATATTTTCTATTGTACTCAGTATTTATATATCATAATGTGTATGGTATGATTTGGCGAACTCTAAAAATGGAATTACCACCGCATTCCGGGCAAAAACGAAAACATATAATGACAAAATAGAATCTGTAAAAAGCAGGAACGAGAAAAGAAAAGAAAAACCTCGTTCAGTACAGAGTCTTATATACTTTCAATGTGCGTCTGAGATTTAAAAACAAGCAATTTTAGATTTGACGAAAGAAATTAAGTCAAATCAGAATAATATATCATCCAAACAAATGCTGATGGAAATACATACTGAAAAGGTGATCTTTGGAAGCAAATAAACAGGAGATACTTGCAAACAAAGTCATATAAGAAGATTATCATTAATAAAGAACTTGAAACAAAGAAATGTGTGAAGAAACAGGTACTGAAGAGGAATTTAAAGACTGTGGTTTCTGTAACTGAATCGTAAGACTGCACGCTTCGTTAAAACGGCACGCTGACTGTTTAACTCTTGTATTTACATAAACATTCCAGTGATATAAATAAACCAATTGTGTCTGCACACTTCCTGTGTTGTGCTTAACGTCGGCGCAGTTTGTAGGGATACAGCATAATTAGTACACAAATATTTATTCGGCATAGTATGTACAGTTTAATTTTAATCCGTTTATTTGTTAGCGTAATTTTCTAAGTCGTAACGCTTCCGAGAGCTTCGTCAACTGTTTCAGTTCATGTGGTAATAATAGTCTGCCTCTAATATTGTTTGTTCTAAGTTTTAAATTAGCCGTTTCAAGCAGTTGATGCTAAGTTTAAATTTGAATTTGTAGAGAACTTCATTAAATTGTTTAATAATCCGGAGTTCCACAAGCAACATTCCACCCATCACGTCAATGTGTTGATTTGATGAAATGAAGTTAATGAGAAAAGGGAAATTCCCAAAGGCCGTGTACCCTATTTTTTGCATGGGCGTTTTACGCCCACACACACAAGTATCTACCAAATTCGATATTGTGAAATTAGCCCATGTATAAAAGCAAGCTCAGTGAGATGAATTCATCATTCAAGCGTCTTATCAATTGGAATTTCGTTTTTTACCGGCACAGTATTTTCCCAATCAGAAGTCTTCGCCAATTTCCGTAATCCGTAAATGTGATGGAATCCGACGAGGCAGTTACTATTAGGTATTAAACCACTAATTATTTTTTCCCCATTGACACCAATGTTAAAATGTCACATATTAATGATTTGCTGCAAATTAAACTCAATTATAGAAAACTAATTTTCCTCTTGAAAAATCACCAGACAAGGTGGGGTCACAAGACATGTAAGAAAGTTCTTGTTTGTTTAATAAACAGGTCAAGGGTACGGCTGTTTTCATTGATTGACTGATTTCATTGCTCACAAAGTGTAAGCATAGAGTCGAAATTTCGAAAATGTTCCTCAGTAGTCCAGTAAAACTTACTAATACGCTTCTTATACATACAACCACAAATTCGAATAGAAATGGGCATTTTTACCCGACTTATAATGCACATTTTCATTAACATGATTAAAAAAGGAGGGTTTACTTTTTATTATAGGAACTAGATTCGACTACACCTGCAATTAGTGGTGGTAAACCTATAACAGAAGAAAACATGTTGAGATGTTTCCTCAATGAAAATTTTGTGTTGTCATTTTCATAACAATCCTAAAAACACCTACTTCATGCAAACCGAATGATCATTTGCCCAGATATGAAATTGTGAATACCAAGAACAATAATCTGAAATCGACAAAAGTCAGAGATATTTTGTTTAACTTTTACACTATCTGAATTGTCATATCAAAGGGCATTTTTTGTCAATACACAATATTAAATAGATCGAATGTTTAGAACAGTCAATGGTCGTTATTAAAATTGAATTTTAGGTACAACTAGGGCGATGAATATGCCAATTTATGTCGATTTTCATGCCAAAATTGATTTTTTAAGCAAATTCTTCAAAATTGGTAGTACATGTACCATACCTGATTATTGTAGCGAATACGAGCTCAGTAATGCCAGAAATACAGCTAAAATCAAAATTGTTACTAGCTGAACCCCTACCAAGTCGAGTTTGAATGATAAGGATTAGTATTTTACCTTTTACACAACCTTCATTTTGTCACAGTATCATATTTTAGGTGAGTAGGGGAAATATTTAGTGGTTTCATGCCTACCAAATCTGTTGCCATGCAGATTTAATTCATGAAAACATGTTGCAAACATGCAACCCTACATGTTAATACAAAACAAACATAGTTCAATTCTAAACAATTCACAAACACGTCATTTTAAACACGAAAAAAAAAATGAAACTCAAAATTACGGTTTTTATAGACAAAATTGGACTAAAAACGCTCAAAAACAATGTAAAATAATATAAAAACTTATCTCTGAGCTTATTTGACCAATTGTTACCGAAAAATGTTCCTAGGTACGAAGCTGAACGAGTCCTAATTACTGCACGCATCTCTTATAAGAGAAGAAAACATGTTCAGATGTTTCTTAAATGAGGATTTTGTGTTGTCATTTTCAAAACAAGCTTAAAAACACCTACTTCATGCAAATCGAATGATTATTTCCCGATATGGTCTTGTGAATACCAAGGACAATAATCTGAACTCGACAAAAGTCAGAGATATTTCTTTTAACTTTTACACTATCTGAATTGTCATACCAAAGGGCATTTCTTGTCAATACACCATATTAAATAGATCGAATGTTCAGAACAGTCAATGGACATTAATATAATATGCATTTTAGGTACAATTAGGACGATGAATATGCCAATTTATTTTAAGCAAATTCTTCAAAACTGGTGGTACCATACCTGATTATAGTAGCGAATACGAGCTCAATAATGCCAAAAATCAAAATTGATACTAACTGAACGCTACCAAGTCGAGTTTGAATGATAAGGAATAATATTTTACCTTTTATACAATCTTCATTTTGTCACAGTATCCTATTTTAGGGGTAGGGGAAGATGTTGTGGTTCCATGCCTACCAAAGTTGTTGCCATGCAGATGTAATTCATGAAAACATGTTGCAAACATGCAACCCTACATGTTGATACAAAACAAACATAGTTCAATTCCAGACACTTCACAAACACGTCATGTTAAACACGAAAACAAAATGGAACTCAACATTACGGTTTTTATAGACAAAACTGGACTAAAAACGCTCAAAACCTATGTAAACATATATGGAAAATTCATTTCTCGGCTTATTTGACCAATTGTTATCAGAAAAGTGTCCCTAGGTACGAATCTGAACGAGTCCTAATTACTGCACGCATCTCTTATAGGTATTAAACCACTAATATTATTTTCCCCATAGACACCAATGTTAAAGTGTCACATATTAACGATCTGCTGCAAATTCAACTCAAGTATGGATAATGCAGCAGTGTAATATTCATATAGAAAACTAATTTTCTATTTGTAACATCACCAGAAAAGGTGGGGTCACAAGATAAGAAAGTTCTTGTTTGTTAAATAAACAGGTCAAGGGTACAAAGTGTAAGCATAGAGTTGAAATTTCGAAAATGTTCATCAGCGATCCAGTAAAACTTACAAATACGCTTCTTATACATACAACCACTAACTTAAACTCGAATAGAAATAGGCATTTTTGCCGTACTTATAATGCCCATTTTCATCAAAAAAGGAGGGATTCCTTTTTATTATAGGAACTACATTCGACTATACAATCACTCACACAGTATTCTTCTCGGGGTTCAAATGGTAGAGGGACTATAGTCCTTAGAATTACACACACACACATACGGATTACTTTTAAAAGGATACGGGTCCAGTTAGTTTTGTTACATAACTTGCATTTTTTCAATGGTTAATATTAATTATTAGAATGTCTAAATATATTCAAACATTTGGTTCAATAACGAGACAATTGAAATCTCACTTTTATTTAATGATATGCAACAGTTTTAAAGTCAAAATGATACAGGATTAATACATGGAGGTGCTTATTTTGATGCTTAATATAAAACCCAATATTGCCACATCCTTTAAGTAAGCGGCCTCAATTATTGTGTCATTAAACCTGACAGAACAAAACCCGGTTATGGGCTTTGTCTTTATTTAAATTTAAATATCATATTACTTAGCAGGAGAGAACATCAGTAAATGATTACACACCCTTAGATGTCCTGCCATTTATGTTTACCTCATTTAGATTTACCAGATAAAACATCGATAGATATTCTTGACACTGTAGAGTTAGTCAGCTACAAAACATAACTACAAAAAGTGGAATCCTGATCAGTATCTTTACAAATCCATTTTTTATGATAGCTTGTGCTAGACTCCTCAGGAATCCTCAGGAAATTGTCAATATTGAATCTAGGACGAACATACATACACTTGTTTGAGTTTGTCGACAGATACATGGGCTGTGAAACAGTCTAAAAACACGGCAAGCGTTTGGCGTACTTCAATTGGAGATTGGTTCCTGTATGTTCCTGTATGTTCGTCCCAGATTGAATATACATTTTCACATTATTACAATGAGAGGAAAATCTGCTATTATCTTACTATTTCTAAGTAGAACTTTGTTTCATTTTGTTCTAACTATTGTTTTTTTCTCTTTTCGTTTTTTAGTTTTGATTTTGCTATTAAGTATGGCCTTTTTAGTATAGTATTTAAAACAATCCATCATAAGCATATCTGCATTGTTGAACAAGTAGTATGCTTACAATGTGTGAACACCTGATGTTAAGCCAACTTTTAACAACGGTTAAACACAAATCCACACAAGACATACGTGTTTGTAAAGATTTTTATGTTTTACACATAACACACAAATTATTATTAGCATTGGTAAATAAATGTATCAACTCAGCATGCATGTTTCAATCAAGCATAAATCAATGTACACTGTTTTCAAATACAAATCAAATATAAATTGTGTAAAATACTGGTTGGCTAAATGACCAACTATTTAGCTAAAATGCATGAATTATGTGTTTTATAAGCATCACAACTACGTAAAGGTAAGTAATATGTATTGAAGAAACTCACCTTTATCTTTAAACAATTCTGAAAAAAAGACATATAGATACATTATTCACAGTTCTCTTATCAATAGTATTCCATAGGCAATATAATATAGTGTTATAGTTTCAAAAGTAATGCAAATCGCTTTGTATTTATCTGTATTAAATGTAAACTTTGCATTCTCTATTTGATAGCGTGACTATGTAAAGCCAACTAAGGTGGAATAATTATAACATATACGTTCATGTAGTCTCACAATATCACTTGAATAGTGCAAAAGCCATTCTGTTTTAAATCAAAGACAGTGATCCAAATGCTGCATGGTCTCACAATATCGATACAAAAATATCTATAAAAGTTTTGCAATATCGATAAAAAAAACATCTATAAACGTCTTGCAATGAAAAGTATGGAACGTAAGGTGTACAACGTAAGTCATGTATTTTATTTGATATTGTAATTGTGGCCTATAAAGTTGTTCATGATTTATTATTTGTTGTTTTTTCTCCTACATATCTTAACTATTAAGATTAAGATATGTAATTTTAACGACACACACTTTTGAAATGTATGCAAAAGTAGTGTTTTAATGACAATTAATACATTTCTCATCCGGAAAGATTAATTTAAATAATACCCTTATTT
This sequence comes from Cyrtodaria siliqua, assembly GCA_037043455.1. Taxonomy (NCBI): domain Eukaryota; kingdom Metazoa; phylum Mollusca; class Bivalvia; order Adapedonta; family Hiatellidae; genus Cyrtodaria; species Cyrtodaria siliqua. The sequence goes on along the minus strand of JAWPHD010001519.1, from coordinate 302,312 downwards.
AAAACTTTAAGGTTCAAATAAATAGTAGTATGCGCATTGTATATGTCTTACGGAATGTAAGAAATCCAATGCATTAATGCCTGGAATATTTTCACAAAAACATAAACGTTTTCTCATACCATCATCAGAATAGAATGTACAAGACTATTTTCCAACCAAAGGCCCATAGAGGGCATTTACAACATGACATATTTATGGATTATACATTGCTAATAATGTGAATGCAATAATACAATGTATACGTCAAGAAAGAAAACAAAATGTATATGAAATATAGTAATCATCATTATAATACGCAAACACTTAACGGACTGCTTAAGGCAACACGAATATGTTTGCTTAATTAAGGGTGTATTAAATCATACACGATGCAGGAATATATGCACAATTGTTTTTTTAAAATGCGATAAGTACCTAGGGTATATTTAAATTCGGCCATGGGAGACAAATGAGGTTGATTTAAACTCAAAATAGGCTTATCCTGTCATGTTGTATAGGTGTTCAGTATGACTATGCTGATCAACTACATGAGATACAACCATTCTACCAATGTTTTATGTCCACCGAAAGTCTGTATTAGTTAATGTTGTAGGCGAATATTTGCCAGATATTTCGAAACCAAATGAAATCTACTAAGCCATAACACAAACAAACGAAAATTAATCCCACAATTTAATAATAACAGTAAATCATTGTCAGACGAAGCATATTGATACGTAACCAATATAAAGAAACCATTCTGTAATAGAAATTAACAACAATTTTCCTATATGATATTATATTATATACCTTCCAGTGAAATAGGGGATATTATGATTAAAATAAAACACTATATTTTCATTGTTTATATTTCACAGGTGAAAATATACGTTGTTGAAGTTGAAGTTATTGACGTCATTGGTTTGGTGCATTGTATGTTCTGCATAAATTTCCAGGTTGTGAGTATATACTAAATAGAATAGTTGTTCGTTTTCGTGAATATAGGATTTATATTCATCCCGAAGTGAGAAATCTCAAATATTTTCACTCGCTCTAAAGCACTCGTGAAAATATATTTTCTCACTTCTCGATGAAAATAAATCCTATATTCACTCAAAACAAACACATATCCTCTATATCCTAGTATTTAACATGTATATAAGATATGCAATAAGTTTGCTAGTACATACTTAAAGTAACCGCCCGTAATACCATAACGACATGTGATACAACCATACAACCGTTGTTTTATGTCGCTTGCCACTTGATAGTATTTGAAGGAATAGGCGAATATTTGCCGGATGTTATGAACAGCCGGATGTTATGAACAGTAATGAAGTCTATTAAACATAAAAAAAAAACGTGGGTGGGGTAAATCGACTCCCCCAACCAAATAAAGAAATTATTATTATTATTATAATTATTATAACCCCACCCCACCCCCACCACAATGTTATGCACAACAATGAACTTCTAGAAGGGTTCGTTGTCAAAGGAAGCATATTGATACTTAATAGCATAAATCATCATTATATTCGTTTGATAAATAAATTATATGTAAGTTACAATACTATTGCAAATTTTGATTTATTAGATAAGATAGTTTCCCCTACTTTCAATTATAGCTACAGTCTGTCAAGAGATTACTTAATGTTAAGCTGAGTAATCATACTTAGTTGAGCTATGGCGAATTGGGGCGTTTTCCACTTCAAAACAATAGATTGTTCCATGTTATGACATTTTGGGTTAAAATAATATATTGTAACGAATCAAAATGTATCAAATGAGCTTATAATCAGTTAGTAAGAGACATCGATACACACATAATAAAAATAAACTGCGCATCTATTGTTAAAGCATTATACCAAGATGTAGAAATGTGAATGGCATTTTATTAGCTTATAAACAAAGATTGCCTGTGGCTTTTATTCAATATTGGTTAGAGAACTTATTCAAAATTGATAGAGATTATCAGAGTCTCCAAGAACTAAATTTTATATTTCATTTGCAAGTTTTGATTTTCAGTCCTGTTTACATTTTATTACAATAAAGAAGTTGAGAGTTGCACTATTGACAAAAGGACTCTCTTACCATAGACTTGTAAAACAGTTAGTGTCAACAGTGCAATCTGCTTGAAGATGACTTCCATTGTTTGTTTGAATGCCCTCTTTATCATAGTCTTAATATATATAATAATGGCGGACAGTGTAGGTGTGAATTTTTAAGCTCCGTGAATATTTTGAAAATTTAACGCAAATAACGAAATGAACAGATAAAAGTGAGTGTGTACAAGTTCTTGGAGGTATTTAATATATATTTGAGTAAAAGAAGTACATAATTATGGCTTCAAATGTTGGAATAGATGTTCAAAACGAAAATCGCTATTCGTCTTTGTGTGAGGACATTGCGGGAAAAAGAAATGGATTTCAAACGGTAGTAAACAGACGGTCAAACTATGGGCAAAATGTGAGTGCTTTTAAACAACAATTTATAAATAGTTCAATGGACGATAAATTAGAGAGAATATTTGGAGAGTTACAGACAATTAAATCTGGGCAGGATGACTACAATCGAGGTATGTTACATTTTCAAAACTGTATGAAAAACGTTTGTGAAAAAGTAGAACATGTAATTGACGCAACAAACAGAAACACTGATCTTTTAAGAACATTGTCATACAAGTCGATATTGACCTAGAAGCTCGTTCGAGAAGGAACAACCTCATATTCAGGGGTATTGCAGAGAACAATAATGAAAACTGTTTCGTGCTCATACGTGATGCTATAGTGAACCGTCTTGATATGAATGGCAATGATATGTACATCACACGTGCGCACAGGTTAGGGCCGCGTAAGCGTGACCACCAGCATCCGAAAAGGCCGATTATTGCGAATTTTAGAGATTTTGGGGACGCTGAGAGGATCATGGGTAATGCCTATAAACTGGAAAACACCCAGATTTCTATTGATCATGATATGCCCAAAGAAATTCAAGACGCGCGCAAGAGCCTATGGCCAAGGTTCAAGGAACTTAAATCACAAAATCAGCGGTCTAAAGTGCAAATGCTGTATCCAGCCAGGCTAGCAATTGACGGACGGGTGGTTAGAGACGAATTCCCCGATTGGTTCAAGGTCATCGGCAATAATCGCATTGTTGATTTTGCACATATTAATAACAGTCCAATTATGTCCCAGATCCGTACACATACCCATACAGACGACCGGTATGATGACCACAGCTCAAATTGTACACGCGATAAAGTAACGGACATGACCAACGAGGAATTACATAACGCGTCGATGCACAGTGTAAGCAGCAGTGATACGTGTGGTACGGAACGTACTAAGCCTTGTGTACAAAACGATATATGTCTACCTGATACCAGAGTACCGTTATTGGATCCGGTAAACACTGACGTCATTAATCCCGGCATTAATCCGTCTCAGAATACAAGTATAGATATCCAGCCAGATCAAACACAGCCAACTATATTTAGATCCTGGTCACCCGTGAATGTGCCTTCACATGTGAACAATGTTGAGAATCCGATTATTACGGAGACGCTACCAACTGAGCGACGGGAACGATCCCATATTTCACGTGCAGCGAACAGAAGTACAAAACGGTCAAGTTCAGCTAAACCGTATAATAAGAAAGAGTTAAGCGAGTCAATAAGTCGCGAGCGGGAACCACGGATTTCTATATTTTTAGCCAAACAGTTGGAAATAAGAACCATGACAAATCTGAACATAAACAGGTGGACGCTGAGAATGCGAAGCTGCGTTTTGCGCTTTTGAACATTCAAGGTTTGATTACAAAGAGAACGAATAAACTGAAAAGTATTGAACTGGATGCAAATTTTAAATCGAACAATATAGTATTGCTCACTGAAACGTGGACCGATGAATTTTCCGATGTTAATGTTGATAGTTTTGAGTGTTTCGTCTTACATAGGACTGAGAATAAGAAATCATGTAAGCGTAACTCGGGCGGTATAGCAGTATACATTAGACACGAGTTTGTTTCGAAGGACACATTGGTATTTGTCAGTGATGATGATATTATCTGGGTCAAAATTGAGGGTCAAAGATTATCTTTTAGTAGTGATTTATATGTTTGCTTAACCTATATATTACCCGATGATAGCAGCCGCCAGGCAATGGTTGAAACCAATAGTTTTGATCGTTTGTTAGAATATATTGCATATATTGAAAATAAAAGTATAAAAGAGTGCAGAATGCTAATTCTCGGTGACTTTAACAGTCGTACATCCACACACTGTGATTACGTCATAATCGATAACAATGTTCATATGCATATGCTACCTGATGATTATATTTCTGATGTTGAGTTGTTACGTTTTTCTGAGGATAAAGGTCATGTTAATAATAATGGGTTACTGCTACTAGACTTATGCAAACAGAGTTCTTTACGCATTTTAAACGGTAGATTTGGTAATGATAAAGGGATTGGTCGCTATACATTTGTTGGTAGTAGGGGAAGTTCATTAGTTGACTATGTGTTGTCTTCACAAAATCTATTTTCACATGTAAGTGAGTTCGAAGTTAGCGAACCAAATATTTTGTCGGACCATTGTTTAGTAACATGCTCCTTAGATTTTTCTAAGCCAAACGTAGAGGCATCGCCCATCAACAATGATTATGAACGATTACGTTATAAGTATGTATGGAGCAACAATAACAGACAGACAGACAGACAGACAGACAGACAGACTTTTTATTCAGACTTGTACAAAGTACATCGTCTACGATACATACATATTAGCATGTAAGCTGTCAACGTATATATACAAGTAAATGGTGACAAATGTTTTTATTGAGAGTTTCAGTAAAGCAGACATAAATGATAATTTGATTGCTTTAGATGGCAAATTAGAACATTGTATGACTAATGAGGATATTAATTCATGCATTCAGGATTTCAATGCAATTATTGAAGATGTGTCTTCACCAATTTTTAAACGCAAACGTAATTATAACGACAATGTTAAAGCTGATATTCCCGTATTTAATAATGCAAAAGAAAACCCATGGTATAATGATGAGTGTCATGAAAGCAAGTTTTATTTTTTTCAAATGTTAAATAAATATAGAGAAAATAAAAGCGACATAAATAGAATTAATATGGTTAAAGCTCGGTCACACTATAAATGTATTGTTAGATATTGTAAGACGGAGTATGATCGAGTCAAAACAGCTACTTTTGTAAACGCAAGATATAAAAATGCAAAGTTATATTGGAATATGTTAAAATAATCATCCGGACTGAAGCCAACAAATATACCATTATCTGCGTTTGAACACTATTTTAAAGCAGTCAATAGTCCAGATGATGAGTTCTATGCTCCAGATGAAGATATTTTACATTTTAATGAACGTTATGAAAATAACGAATTTAATATCATGTTTGAAGAGTTGAATGTATATGTCACTATGAATGAGATTGAAAAATCAATTAAGCAACTAAATTCAAATCGTTCCTCTGGGCCTGACATGTTATTAAATGAATTTTTCATTCATGGTAAAACTATTTTATCACCAGTTATTTGCAAATTGTTTAATAAAGTGTTTGAGGTTGGTTATTTTCCAGAGGTCTGGTCAGAAGGGTATGTTATTCCTTTACACAAAAAGGGCAGTATTAATGATGTAGAAAATTACCGAGGTATCACGTTATTAAGCTGTTTGGGTAAATTATTGACACGTATATTGAACAATAGATTATCTGAGTGGGCAGAAACATACAGTGTTCTTATTGAAGCACAATCTTGTTTTAGAGCGCACATGAGTACTGTGGATAATATATGTGTTTTACAGGGTTTAATTACACATATTTTAAACCATGGAAAGAAATTGTATTGTGCATTTGTCGATTTTACTAAAGCCTTTGATTATGTTGTGCGTGATAATCTATGGTATAAATTAACTAAGTTCGGTATTCGCGGAAAGATTCTTGATATTATTAAATCGATGTATTCATGTGTTAAGTCTAAAGTCAAATATTGTAACCAATTGAGCGATGAATTTTATTGTGTTATTGGCGTTAGGCAAGGGGAGTGTCTATCCCCATTGTTGTTTTCCATGTATTTAAATGACATAGAAGATGAATTCATTCATAGTGGTCTTGAAGGTCTTGATGTTAATATGTTTAAGATGTTTATGCTTTTATATGCAGACGACATAGTTTTGTTTGCTAATACTGCAGTAGAGTTACAAGATGGACTTAATATATTATCTAATTATTGTAAAGAATGGAGATTAAAAGTGAATTGCACTAAAACAAAAGCAATGGTGTTTAGAAAAGGTGGAATATTACCACACAATTTAGTTTTTAATTATGATGGCTTTTCATTAGATTTAGTTAGCAAGTTTACATACTTAGGTATAGTTTTCTCTACGGGAGGATCTTCATCAGAGGCAGAAACTACCCTTGCTGGTCAAGCACAAAAAGCTATTTTTAAAATGAATAGGTATTTGTATAAATTTACATATGTATCACCAAAACATAAATTAGATTTGTTTGATAAATTGATAACTCCAATTTTAAATTACGGAAGTGAGGTGTGGGGATTCGTACAAGCTATATCAATTGAAAGAGTGCATTTACAGTTCTGCAAAAATATTGTGGGTGTTAAAAAGACAACACAAAATGATTTTATATATGGGGAATTTGGTAGAACATCATTTATTGCAAGAAGTTATTTTATAATTGTTAAATATTGGTTAAAAATCATGAGCGTACATGAACGTAAATATATAAAAATAGTGTATAACATGATGTTAAATGACTGTGAAATATATCCTCGCAAACAAAAATGGGTTTCACAGTTGAAACACTTTTTGTCCTCTCTTGGGTTTTATGATGTATGGTTACAACAAAGTATTGGTAATTGTAATTTATTTCTTGCAGTATTAAAGCAACGGTTAAATGACAATTTCGCTCAAAATTGGCATAGTCGATTAGATATCTCCACCAGAGCAGTATTTTATAGGAGCTTTGCATCTTTTCAGTTTCAACCATATCTTGATAATATAAATATTTTCAAAATGTGTCAAGCACTTACCAAATTACGGGTGTCATCTCATAGGTTGCAAATTGAAGCGGGAAGATGGGTTAAACCAAACAGAATTCCTGTTATTGATAGATTATGTTTATTTTGTAATAAACTTGAAGATGAATTTCATTTTGTGTTGGAATGCCAAACCTATACTGTCTTAAGAAAGCAATACATTCCACAATATTTTTACAAGAGGCCAAACATGATGAAATATTTGGAATTACTAAATTCACAAAATAAAGTATATATTCACAAGCTTTGTACCTTTGTTTTAAAAGCCTTTAAATTACGAAACGAAACATTATATGGAAATTAGTAAATATAGGTAATTTATTTTTTCCGAATTTGTTATGAAATGTATGGTTCAGTATTTATTTATATTATGTAGTAATACGCCTTCTCAATGCTTAAGTCCACTTAACAAATGATAGAAATTGTTGTGCGCCGGAGTGCGTAAGTGATTGAGTGAGTGCATGCGTGCGTGCCAGTATACGTGCATTTTACTGTGACTGTCTCAGATTAACAAAAGTTTCTTGTTTGTAAAATCCTACACTGTTGCCATGTTTTATGTAACTGTATATTGTATCCTCACGGGCTTTTAAGCCTATTGGAATTTGGAAATAAAGTTATCTATCTATCTATCTATCTATAAAGCAAAGTTTTATGGAATCAACCTGACATGTTAAAGTTAATTGAGTTAATTGACTTCAAACAGCCCGAAGGTGTCGTTTACGACAGTATATTTATAAATCTTTCAAATTAAGAACTGAGATATGTAGCAACAATGACACCGAAATATAAATACTAGACTGATTGATTAATTGATTGATTGATTGATTGATTGATTGATTGATTGATTGATTGATTGATTGATTGATTGATTGATTGATTGATTGATTGATTGATTGATTGTAACTTTAAAACTAGTACATGTATGAGTGAAAGTAATGTAAATTTGCTTATACAATCGATGTATGACATTTTTATTATAATACTATTTCGAATTGATTTATAATTACTTATATGTGCGCAAATATCTATCTAACCTCTAGTTCTCCATATATTTTAAATGTTTGCAAATCATAGAAATGGTTCGTCTTTTGCCTGAAAAAGGTATCTCTCGCATAGTTGAACAATGGCGCATTTAAGGTAGTCTTTATACAAATAAATCAATTAATAATGCTTTGATTTTGTTTCATAAAACAAATAAGGTGTTGCGAATGGGTCCAAACATCTCACATCCAATTCCTATACCAGCAATATTGTGTATACTACATGGCATGTTTACGCCAAATATCCAGCATCCGATGTTCGCATATATATTGGTATAGACTACATAATAAATTTATATCAATAACATACGTATATATATGTTTTCGTTATGTTGACCTAGTTTCATTTTAATTTTACATCACACATGGTTTAACATATAACTTGAGTTGGGTGCACTACTCGATATTTACCCGATTCATGGTAATGTCGGTGGCTAACGCAACTTGCGAACAGACGTCGTAGTGTCAAAATAACGGTAAGCTTAGTGATACACAAAATCAAGCATTAAACTTGAATTATAAAGAACATTTGTAAAATTGTATTTGGCATCAATTATTAAATACTACTAAAATATCACACGTGAATGCTTTGAATTTGTATTTTGAATGCTTTGAATTTTGTATAAAATGACAACACATATTGATTGCAATGTACTTTAGGTAAACAGAGCTGACCACGGTGTTCTAAGTATGTTGTATTCAGACATGCATTCAAGGGGGAATTGACCTATTCGAACATTTAAGGGTACGCATATGAACTATATCTATTTGTAAATTTGAACATATTTACGATTTGAATTTGAATTTTGTTTTGTCGTCATGTAAATAAGTCTTTAATAATGCGTCTCAAATATGGCTATGTTTGACGTTTTTCATAATAGTCGCATTGCACTCAATTGTCAACGTTTTTAGCAGCACAGAGTGTCAGTTTAGTCACATGCTGTTAGTGTTTTATATCAAACTGATCATCTAGACGTGGCCTTTCATCTGGTATATAAATTATATCATTAAATTAAGCTGTTAAGTATTATTTATAGAACTTTCTATTTATTTAGCCGCTTTATTACCGTGGCATTTTAAGAAAACAAACGAAGTTAAAACCATTTATCTTTTATATGGCTTTATAAACAACCTGCATAATTTTAGTATGTTTTAGAGATTTTAATTTCCTATCGGAATATAAAATAAAATGTGCTGATCATCGAAATATGTTTTTCAGTATGCTTATTTTATTGACCACAAACCCTTTCGAAAAATAGATGTCTCTGTCGACGTAATGTCATTTACATAACGACGTCGACGGAATTTATATTAAAGGTACATTGCACACTTTGGTGATATATATATTTTAATAGTAATCAGCTATCCATATTAATAGCAATAGTAACCTGCTAGACGTACTGTACATGATATTCAACATATTTAGCAAATCGTCGATTTAACTAGCAAAGGTTGTTCCTACTGTCGGATTCGCAAGAAGCGAAGCCCTGCATATTATAGTACATATAACCTAATACCTTCTCGAAATGAAGCCCCGCGTATCTTCAAACAATTTCATATTTTACAACATGATGATAAATTCTTTGGTAACATGGCGAAATGGTGTTGCATAACTAAACATAATGCCGATATCAGCGATGTGTATACCAAGATGTGTGTCCCTCGTGAAGACACATTTTCGCATATTTATTTGTTAAAGAAACTACCACGCTTAAAATGGCACAATTACACTACAAAACCGTTTACCAAAATTCTATCCAGGTATTCATGTCATACAGTAATGTATATGTGCCAGTTAAAAGTATAGAGTTATTCGAGGGTTCTTACAATACTTGTGATTGAATATGAGTAAAATGAAGTATGCTTTGGTAACGAATAATTCGACGATTCAATTTTGAGGTTGGTATGGCTGATTAAAACCATTTGTATTGTTTATATAGTGCTGGTATTCAAAAGATAATCTGTATTTATCCCGATGTCAGTATGTACATCTGATATAAAAACTGTCTGTTGATGGCGGGATACAGACTTTAAATCTCTATCATCCAGATACGCACCAGCTGGATCCGAGCGCAAGCGATTGCCTGCACTCAATGTTCATAAAATGTTTGACTGAAAGTAATTTAAATACTGCTATATACTTTGCAAAGGTGTTGGCGTGGCCTAGTGGATAGCACGGTGGATGTCAGACCCAGAGGACACGGGTCCAAGCCTCGCCGGCGACACTGTGTTTTGTTGGTGTGTTCGTGGGCAAACACTTTCCATTTGCCTTGTCCGTCGTATGGGGACGTAAATCGGGCGGTTCTCTGAGCATGTAAGAGAACCACAGGAATCTTGTTTTAGTAAGAGTAGAGCAGGTTACCGGATGCATGTGTATTTTAATACTTCCCCCCTCTCATTGGCTGCCTCAAATAACCTATAAAGTGTTGATGCAGCGTTAAATAACATCCCATTCATACTTTACAATTTGAATACGCCCAGATAACAAGGGTAAACCCGGTGCTCAACTCACCACACCATACTACACCCTACCCCACTATACCACACCCCACCCCACCATACCATACCATACCACACCCCACCCCACCACACCATACCACACCCCACCCCACCACACCATACCCCACCCCACCCTACCCCACCATACCACACCCCATCCCAACCCGAAATCAAAACAGCAGGCAAGCATATATTTAACATATATTTGTCAGATTTTAGAGAGCACGCACCGGGTTCAACTCGTTTCATCATAGAAGTTTACGAACAACATATTCTGAAAATGCACCAGAAACCAAGATTTTCGTGTAGGCATGCCTTTTAAGTCAACCAAGATCCACACCTGGATATTGACTTTACACCCTCTGCCCCTCCACCCCCACCGCCCCCACCCCTCCACCTTCTCCCAAGTTTAGAGAAGTATTTTGGAGAGTGCGATCGGGGGTGATCCTCCTCCACCACCCCTCACACACTAACAGCAAAAAACAAATATAATCCTCTCTGATAAGTGCCCAGGTCATGAGGACATAACCTTTATCAGTACTTATAAACCGCGTGGTCCTGTGTACCGTAGTCTAGTTATTCTCTGAACTCGTTGAAGAACCATACACAGAACTCTGAACTCGCTGAAGAACCATACACAGCTATTTATCAAGAGTAAGAGTAAGGCAGGTTCCAGTATTTCCATGTATTTTCCCCTATCGCATGGGAGGCTCTAAATAACATAGCATAATGTCTTGATCAGCCGTTAAATAAGGCCAACCTTGAAAACTATCTTAGTTTTCCCGAATCCTATCTTAGATTTAGACGGGCAGGAAGGTAGGGAACGTTTTGTAAACAAATGATGTAAATCAGCCAAAAACTTAAATAAAGTCCATCATTATAAATATAACTAAATTCAGCAAAATGTGATAAATAAACACATACGCACAATCTATAGTGTATGAAGGAACAACATATATACTACATGCAGTAACAACTCATATACTGAATGTAGCAACACACACCATATACATGCGGCAAAACACACTATATATGTGAAGCCACATATGATATACTTGACATAAACTATTATGTAGCAACATAATATATACTGTGAGCAACATATGATGAAAGCAGCAACACAAAATAACTGAATTACAGCAACACAATATTCTATATTTATGCAGCAGACCAAGATTAACTAAATGCAGCTGCACACACTACTAGTATACAGAATGTCAAAATACAATTTATATGGAGAGCAGCAACACGAGCTAAACCGAATGCAGTAACACGCTATAAACTAAATGCATCAACACAATATATTCTAAAGGCAGCAACATAATGTATATGGAATGCAGCAAGTCAAGATAATATAATTTCAGCAACAAAAATTACGTCAAACAGTATAGTGATAACAATACGTGCCGAGAATTGTATCAATTGTATCCAACGACTGTAGCACCCTAGAAGCTAGTTTAAAGCAACAACAGCAGCCATTTTTGCCACTGACCATTCCAAGGCGGTAGCCCTATTGTCAATACTGTTTGCGCTTGTTACGTCATATGCCTTTATTCCTTGTTAGCATTGTCATTCATATTTGTCTTTCTGCGTGTTTTTGGGTTTACTGTGTATTTCCTGTTCGACTTTTATTCTTATTTTTAATAAATTTTATTATGAATTAGGCACGAATGTAAGAGTCTATTTATCAGATAATGCCCAAAACGTCTCATAAGCAACATGTATAATAGTAGCTGCATATATTACAACGGTTTCATATGATGACATGTGTTTGTATGATTACGTCGTATGTTGACTCGGTCTTCTCCGTACGACAAGGAAGAACGGAACTACGTCGTCGATTCCCGTAACCTGGTATTTTTTACGGTTGCGAAAATCGAAGAAAAAATTCCGATGTACTCTGATCTGAACGGAAATGACCGAACGATTATTCTACCTAATTTATTATTCTCCGAGTAGTGTACATGACAAAACACATCACGGATCTGTAGCATGGTCAATGAAATACCTTTTGTATTTGCACATGTGTAAATCGTTTAACGGAAAATAAATGGTGTACTCTAACTACCAGTTATTGGAAGTAAGAGTATCGCTGGTAGCTGAAATGGACATAATACAAAACAGAGTATGGGCTGCGACCATTTCGATGTTTAATCATCCAACTCGATGAGACCATCTCTGCCTATTACGTATTACACTCTCACACTGCAAGTTATGTAATAAATAGAGGTGAAATAACACAAACCGAAACCAGACATATACAAAGCTATACAGTGTAAAAGAAGAAAAATGTCGGGAAGACTGATCTACTTTTCGGTTTTAATGGTTGTAAACATGTATATATGCATATGTCATTAGCAGAGTGAATGATTTTGCGCGAGTTTGAAACAGATGTAAACACCCGATTAACCTGCTAAACACAAACATGAAACTACAGTGATTACACCTATGACGACAGCAACACCGGGTGTAGCGAATTAGCTAACGTGCAATCTGTGCAGGAGAACTTCTAACAAGACACGCCAGTACCTCAGATAATCGAGGTTCGACGTCGGTTATTTCGGACAAGAACCTCAAATCGATCCATTGTGGCGCGGATAAAGTGCAAAAAAGCGATTCAGATAAAAACAGTCATTTAAGAGATATTTAGCAGGATATCTATTTCGTTAAGGCAACATTTCCATTTGCCAAAAATACCCCACGAATGGCCGCATTAAAACATGTTTTGATTCTACCTGCAACATTGCTTTACATTGCCATCTGTTTCTGATCCGTTCACAGCTTAGTTTTTTAAGTTTGCCAAAAATAGTGATTTTTTTTTTTTTTTTTGCAACACACTTGTTTTTATCGACAGCAACGAGTAAGCACGTTAATTTAATATTCGAAACAAATTTCATGAACATCGAATTGAATTTAGGATATTTTATGTCCGTTGGCATTCTGAAAAGTGTTATGAGAACAAGTATATACAGAGTGGTTTGTCAAAAGAGACACGTGTACATACTTTGAGCTGGGAAACCTGTGAATTAATATTCTACATATCCAAGTTTATTTCACTTACGTGCGACATTTTTTTTATCACATTGTGTCCTTTGGCATGAGTTACGTCACAGCAACTGTTTACCACTGTATTGGTTCCCAGTTGCAAACAAAGGGAAAGCTAGATGTATTGATTATACACTCTTTTTCAGGAGTGTTTGTTAAACGCATGTCCTATGTGACAGTTTATCGTCCGACAAAAAAACAAAACAGTTTAAGGATTGTTGTTTAACCAAGACTATTACTTATTTAAAGTTTCAAGATTGTAGCTCAAATAGTTCATGAAAACTGTCGGGAAAGAATTGTTCCGGATCAAGTCACAGTTATCTTGGCATTTGACGTACTAACTATATACTCAATAGATGACGTTGTTGCAAAATGGATACTATTTTCATAAAGTTTTGAGGCTGAAAGTATAATAATAAATAAATTACAGCACAAAAGGTGTTTTGCGTGATCGATTACTGTTACTAACTTTAAAGTTAATAGGAGTTACTTCAACACGGATACTTCTTCTTTATAGTTGTATGATTGAATTTCAAATAGTTACAATAGGTAAAATACTTCTCAGGATTCCGTCATTGTCAGGTCAATGTGACTTTGATGACCTATTAAAACCAAAAGCAATAGTCCTTCTCCCCTCACCAAGGGCATTGTACTTAAGAAGTTGATTACGTTTAAGTGTTATACTTCAGGAACTGTGGCATGAGATCATGGTAACCTTGGCATTTAACCTACTTAACCCAAAAGTAATAAAGTTCCTCCTTTTACCGAATGGGAATGTGCGTATTAGGTTTTATGAGTATATGCGTTATACTCCTGGAGTTATTGCTGGGAATATGTTTGTACATATGTGATATGCGGTCAAGGCGACATTGACCGTTAGCCTAGTGACCTCAGAACAACGCAGTTTCTACTCTGACCAAGGGCAGTGTATCTATGTACTTTTGTAAAGGATGGGTGTTACGCTTTAAAATGCGTAATGTCACATGAATTCATTGCAACATTGAACATGTTGAACGTAAACCTACTGACCCAAAAAATAATAATGTGTTATCTCTAATCAATAGATATGTACCGATGAATTTTCATGAACGTGGGTATTATGATTTCAAAATTATTGCACTGAGTTATATTTCCATATGAGGTTATGGCGACCTTGACATCTGACTGACTCACTCCAAAAACAACAAAGTTTCTCCATTTACCAAGGGTAACGTACTATTGAAGTTTCGGTAACGTACTCTTGAAGTTTCATGCGAGTGTGTGCTGTGGTTTCAAATTAATCGCGCAAAATGCACATTTCTATATCAGGTCATGGCGACCTTGACAGTTGACCTAATGACCCCAATACAATAGAATTTCTCATCTCATCAAAGGCAAGCTACATATGACATTTCATGAGTGTGGGCTGTGTGGTTTAGAAATTATCTTGCGCAGTGCGTATATTCATATAAGGTCATGGTTATCTTGACCGTGACTTGCTGACCACAAATACAAAGGTTCCTGACATTAATTAGGGAAATAAACCTAAGACGTTTGCATGAGTGTGATTGTTGTGGTTTTGAAGTTATTGGCGGAGTGCGCATTTCCATATATCAAGTTCCATGAGTATGGATAGTACGGCTTAGAAATTATCGTCCCTAATGTGTACTTGTTCACTGACGGACAGACGTACATACCCTTACATAGTACATGTACGTCACCTTTTTCAAATGGGCATATAAACAGGAGGATAATGAAAAATCATGAATTGTTTTAAATGGCCAGAATTAAATACTCGACCCAAAGGTACAAACGGAACGAAGTACGAGTTCCTCTACTCCCACAGGTGAGAACGTTTCGAGGATGTACTGCACACCATGAGGCCCACATTGGATTATACCGGATCCGTAGGGTATCACACACGATCATTAACGGCTATTTGCGGAGTGTTGTTGGTCTGCTTAAACCATGTGATCAATTCAAACGATTTCATTAAACATATGTGCGATTGATTTTAGGGGACGATAATAAATTTAACTCAAACGATGTTGTTTTATTGTTAACAAACATTCCGATAGTTGTAAATATTTATGGAGTTCCTAGAACACACATGTACCCCGATCGCGTGTGTTACCCGTTTCTTGAAGAGATACTCGAAAGACATGCTGGAGATCATCAACAGTAAATCCACAGAGCACATAAAAAAGACGGGTAAAAAATGTAAACAATGTTAGGCAAGGATTAGTTTATTATAAGGGCTGGTTGCATTTTAGTGCAAAGCTGGAGTACTAAATTATGACTAGGGAGTATTGTAGTGAAATAATTGCTTTCCACTATTTATTGGTTTCATGGTATTGTAGTGCAATTTGGCACAGTGCTATAAATAACCAAATACCTTTCAATAGTACAATTTGGCTCTGTACTATAGCCTATTCGACTTGTGTCTGAATTAACAAGTTAGTTAATTTACTGTTAGAAAAAGATCGTATTCACTTGGGTTTCAGGTCACTGGTCTGTTGATATGTGCCCGGGTGTACACAGCTGCATGTTGATACTTAGTCTGTAATTCGTCATGTTATATATATATACTGTGGCACTGGGTTAAGATTACCAAGGCGTGGCATAGTGCCCGGGCTGTACGCAATTATAGATTGATACTTTGTAATTCTATAGAGATCTAGATTCTTATAAACAGCAAGTTTGAGTACATAACAATAAACTTTCTAGTTTGGCAACTGTTGGGTTAGGAAATGTAACTGTGGTATATTTAGACTCTTAGACTAATATTAAGACTATGGTGTTTAACACTGGGTTGTGCTAACTCTGGGTGCTTATTGTAAGGCCTACACTCATGGTGGTTGATTACTCTACTAATTTATGGTATTCATAATCTATCGATATATGTAAACTGTGACACTGAGTTGCGATGACCTAGGCGTGACTAGTGTCCGGGCTATACACAGCAGTGTGGCATTGCTTATCTAAAATCCTGGCCGTCATTATTCATTGATGAACTGACATTTAGGCAGATAGGACTTAACTTACTATAATAGATGCCAGAGTTAGAGTGTAAAAAAACACTTCCAGAATCCTATTGCCTATATTTTCTATACAGCATTCAGAGACATAAATGTTTATGTCTAATGTATATGTCTCTGTCGTGTGTCATATAATACTTTATTGACATTGGTGGCATACATTATTTACTGCAAATGGGCATCTGTGCTTTGTATATTGTTTCAGATGTTTAGTTCTCTGTAACAGCTTTGAATAAAAGTTATACATGTTACATTACATGTTTTAGTGTTTTACATATAGATATCTTGACTTATGTTACACCATTGAACGTAATGGAATACAGTGAAGTTATGTGAAGTGTGATACAGCAATACACATTTATCTGGTTGAACCGGTGGTTTCATCATGACGAGATTACCTAATTGTCACACTGTTACGTAACAGTACCGTAGTTACTATTTTAGAGTTAAGGGATATTTGTTTGAAGCGCTTAATATACTAATACGAGACCCATGTCAGCAATATGGTTTCAATTGTCCACTATTACTATTACTACTACATATTACCGTTTATACTAGTACCGCTTCAAATTGGTGTCAGAAGTGGAATAGCTTCTAGGCACACACGCTAAGCGTAGAACTTATAAAGCCATTATTTAGTGTCACCATAATGATCATATAGTACATGTACCGTTATTCAATGTGGGCGACCACAATCATCATATAGAGCCATGGTTAAATGAGTCTAACCATAATGATACTATAGTGCCATTATTCAATAAGGGCGACCACAATCATCATATAGAGTCATTGTTAAATGAGTGTAACCATAATGATACTATAATACCATTATTAAATGTGGGCGACCACAATAATCATATATAGACATTGTTATATGTGTGCATCCATAATGATACTATAGTGCCATTATTTAATGGATGTGACAATAATGGTCATATAGTGTTAGTATTCAAGATGGTGATTTGGTGATGGTGATGGTAATTTAGTGCCATTATTGAATATGGATGATCTTAATTGTTTCATAGTACCATTAGTCAACGTGTTTGATCATAACTGATATATAATGCCATTATTATAATTATTTAGATCATGGGTCCAACGCTCTACCACTAGATCACAACGTGCCATTATTAAATGAATGTGACAATAATGGTCCTAAACAGCTCAACAATAATGGCCATATAGTGCAATTATTGAATAGGGGTGATCTTAATTGGTTTACAGTGCCATTCGTCAATGTATGATCAGGATTGATACATGTATATAATACCATTATTATAATTATAAAGGTGGCCATAGTGGTACTATAGTGAGATTTATTCAATGTGTGTAACACCACTATCAAATATCGATCCTACAGTGCCATTATTTAATCTTTGTGAGCATACTGGTCCAATACATCCACTATTCAATATGTGTAATCATTATGGCCTTAAAATGCCATAATTCAGTGTTCGTGACCCTAATGGTAATATAGTCCCATTATTCAATGGATGTGAAACCATGGTGACAGTCCGAAACAGCTCGACAGGAAGACCTGCATCGCATAGAAGCTGAGATTGGGACATGGAGTTTAATCTAAGTAAGTGTTTTGTTATACACATATACGCTAATCAACCCCAATACAACTAAAGGATATCTGAAAGGCCATGACCGGATATTGATCAGGTACAGCACAGGGTGGCTTGCGAGACATTTGGGAAGTATTAGTATAAAATAGGTATGCCTTGTGAACAATCTAGCATTTTTTTCGAATCTTTTACAATCATCACCAGATTGTTGATACCAATGAAAGCTTGAACGAGTTAAAACAAAAGCCAAATTGGATTAATAATACCGGAGTTATGAACCATGCTTTAGTTAAAAGTGTTCTATTTTGCCTCATTAAGACGATAGGTCCTTCATTTGGCCGGGTTTTAATGACACGTTGCAGGGATGATCAGTACAAAATATAGTTATGCAAATCGTTACCGTTTTCCGATTGAATGATTTTTGTGGATTTATTGCCCTTTAAAGGTTTTAATAAACAAATTGTGTCCGGGCTAGTTCTCCTGAACCCCTGGGCTAGTTGTGAATATTATCACCATGTTCAGACTGAATGAATTTTGGCGGAGTTATAGCCCTTTAAAGGTTTGGATACACACACTTTATCCAGAGTAGTCCATTTTGAAATCCTGGCGAAATTTCACCGAACTTTGGCAGGTATGATGAGTACCAAGACTAGTTGTGTATATCATCGCCGTGTTCCAGAATGATTTGTGGCAGAGTTATGACCCTTTAATTGTGTTAATACACTAACTTTGAACAGGCTAGTTCTCCTGAACACCTGGCTGGATTTCAACGAAACTAGGCACGGATGATCAGTACCAAGCCTAGTTGCACATCTCATCACCTTGTTTTTGTTGAATGATGTTCGACACAGTTATTGTTCGTTATGCACACACGTTGTCTGGACTAGTTTTCCTAAACTCCTGGCTGGATTTCAGTGAAACTTGGCAGGAATGAACAGTACCAAGCCTAGTTGCGCATATTCTATTCATGTTGCGGTTGAATTATTTTTGTTGGAGTGTTGGCTCTTTAAAGAGTTGAATAGACACACATTGTCTGGACTATTTCTCCACAAGCACTGTGTCGACTTTCATCGAAACTTGGTTACGGCTGTCATTGTCGTGTTCCGGTTGAATGATTTTTAATGGAGTTATTACACTTTAATGGTTTTAATACACTGACATTGTACAGGCCAGTTCTCCTGAACCCCTGGTCGGATTTGAACGAAACTTGGCGGGGATGATCAGTACGAAGCCTAGTTGCGCATATCCGCCGTGTTCCGGCTGAATTATATTTGGCCCCTATGGCCCATTATACATAAACTATATCCGGACTTGCTGGATTTCAGTGAAACTAACTTGGCAGGAATAATCAGTGCGAAGCCTGATTGTGTATATTGTTGTCGTGTTCCCCATCAAAGACTCCATAATACCAGTACAGCGATATTGGCCCTCTTGGGCCTCCTGTTTAAACTTCTTCGCATAGAAACAAAAAGCTCAAATGAGCTATTTTATATCATTCACCCATCTGTTTCTCTATCAACAATTGCTTTAAACAACATCTTCTCTGAATGGGCCTTTTGTTTATAGGCATGAACGTGGGGCAATACCGTATATTTGTTTTTATGGAATTTTACATGTAGCTTCTAGTTCTTTGAATGGGGTGGGTAGGCAAGATATTCAACAAAAATAAGTAGTTGTATGATATTGTAATTGTGCAAATTGGTATTGTGATCGGTCATCATGTTTTGTCCATCGTCCCTCAGTCCATCATCACCAAGTCTTGTTTGTGTTCACTATGCTGCATACTTGCAGTACGAATCCAGCATTTACTGCACTGCAGCAGATATACTGCATTGAAACATATACTGTATTGAAACATAATTGTCCAGCAAAATTACCAAATTTAAAACATATAGCATTCCCTAATTCATTACGTGCGACAGTTTATTTATCACATTGTGTTCTTTGGCATGAGTGACGTCACCTCGACTGTTTACCACTGGATTGTTTCACAGATGCAAACAAAGGGAAAGGTAGATGTTTTGATTATGCCCGCGGCATTATACACTATTTTTCAGGAGTGTTTGTTAAACGCATGTCCTTTGTGACATTTGACCGTCCGACAAAAAAACAACATTATCAGGATTGTTGTTTAACCAAGACTATAATTTTTTTAAAGTTTCAAGATTGTAGCTCAGATAGTTCATAAAAGCAATCGGGAAATAATTGATCCGGATCAAGTCACAGTTATCTTGGCATTTAACCTACTAACCCCAAAAGTAATAAAGTTTCTCCTTATACCGAATGGGAATGTGCATATAAGGTTTTATGAGTATATGCGTTATACTCCTGGAGTTATTGCTGGGAATATGTTTGTACATATGTGATATGCGGTCAAAACAAACCTTGACCGTTAGCCTAGTGACATCAGAACAACGCAGTTTCTCCTCTGACCAAGGGCAGTGTATCTATGAACTTTTTTTAGGGATGGTTGTTACGCTTTAATGTCACATAAATTCATTACAACATTGAACGGAAACCTACAGACCCCAAAAAGAATAATGTTTTTATCTCTAATCAATAGCTATGTACCGATGAATTTTCTTGAGCGTGGGTACTATGATTTTAAAATTATGGCTCTGAACTGTATTTCCATATGAGGTTATGGCGACCTTGAAATCTGACTGACTCACTCAAAAAACAACAAGGTTTCCCCATTTACCAAGGGTAACGTACTCTTGAAGTTTCATGCGTGTGTGTGCTGTGGTTTCAATTAATCAATTCAAGACGTTAACAATAACGTTTGCATGAGTGTGATTGTTGTGTTTTTGAATTTATTGGCGGAGTGCGTTTTCCATATATCTAGTTCGATGAGTATGGGTAGTATGGCTTCGAAATTATTGTCCCCAATGTGTACTTGTTTACTGACGGACAGATGTACACACCCTTACAAAGTACATGTACGTCACTTTTTCAAATGGGCATATAAACAGGAGGATAAGGAAAAGGCATGAATTGTGTTAAAGGGACAGAACACCATGTTGAATTAATTAAATACTCGACCCAAATGTACAAACGGAACGAAGTACGAGTTCCTCTACTCCCACAGGTGAGAACGTTTCGAGGATGTACTGCACACCATGATACACAACTCAAACACCACAATGAGGCCCACATTGGATTATACCGGATCAGTTGTTTATAACTAACGATCATTAACGGCTATTTTCGGATTGTTGTTGGTCAGCTTACACCATGTGAGCAATTCAAACGATTTTACTAAACATATATGTGAATGATTTCAGGAAACGATAATATATTTAACTCACACGATGTTGTTTTATTGTTAACAAACTTTCCGATAGTTGTAAATATTTATGGAGTTCCTAGAACACACATGTACCCCGATCGCGTGTGTTACCCGTTTCTTGAAGAGATACATGAAAGACATGCTGGAGATCATCAACAGTAAATACACAGAGCACATAAAAAAGACGGGTACTTTATGGAGCATCGAGTTTAAATTTGAAGAGAAGAAAATAGCTCTTGGACACATACATAGTCTTTAGGAACGACACACACACTGTGGTAACAAAACAAATAAGACCAGAAGAGAATGAAATACAAAATAACAAATTAAATCTGAAAGACTGTGGATATCCATAGTGAAATGTAGATAAAGAGACAGAGACGAGAAAACACACTCGAAGAATAATAATGGGATGATTAATAAAGACGGAAATGATACATCGAGTAGTGGTTGTACCCTTACAGAATTATTGTACAGTATATTTCCAGTATATTCCAAGCATGATTTTGGAGTATAACGGCAGGACGATTGCAGAAATGCTTCTTACATGCTGCAAACTACTTACATTAAGACTAACATGCAGGAAGCATAAACGCAGCATGTTTCAAATATATAAATTATGCTGGAAACATACTTCATATATGCTTCAGTGCAGTATCTGTTTCAGTGCAGTATATACTTCAACGCAGTATATGCTTCAGTGCAGTATATACTTCAATGCAGCAGTGTAGCAGCATGTGAGCAGCATGTTACAAATATGTTAATTATACTGGAAAATACTGCATATATGCTTTAATGTAGTATATTCTTCAATGCAGTTTAGGTTCAATTCAGTATATGCTGCAATGCAGCATTGTAGCAGCATGAATTCTATATGTTTCAAGTTTGGTAATTTTGCTGGACATATATGGTTCAATACAGTATATGTTTCAATGCAGTATATGTGCTGCGGTGCAGTATATGCTGGATTCATACTGCAATTATGCAGCATGGTGAACAAAAACAAGGCTTGGTGATGATGGACTGAGGGACGATGGACAAAACATGATGACAGATCACAATACCAATTTTCATATTTACAATATCATACAACTACTTGTTCTTGTTGAATATCTTGCCTACCCACCCCATCAAAGAACTAGAAGCTACCTGTACACTTCCTTAAAAACAAATATACGGCATTGCTTCGGATTCATGCCTATAAACAAGATGCCCATTCAGAGGAGATGTTGTTTAAAGCAATTGTTGATAAAGAAACAGATGGGTGAATGATAAAAATAGCTCACTTGAGCTTTTCGTTTCTATGCAAAGAAGTTTAAACAAGAGGCCCAAGAGGGCCAGTATCGCTGTACTGGTTATATGGAGTCTTTGATGGGGAACACGACAACAATATCCACAACCAGGCTTCGTACTGATGATTCCTGCCAAGTTAGTTTCACTGAAATCCAGCCAGTCCGGATAAAGTTTATGTATAATGCGCCATACGTCCTTATGGGCCAAAAATAATTCAACCGGAAAACAGCGATGATATGCTTCGTACTGATCATCCCGGCCAAGTTTCTTTAAAATCCTACCATGGTTTCCGGAGAACTAACCTGTACAAAGTCAGTGTATTAAAACCGTTAAAGGGTCATAACTCCACCAAAAATCATTCAACCGGAACACGAAAATGACAGTCGTATATATATGTTGAAAGTTAAAATCTGTAATGGATTTGTTATTATTACAAAGATAAAAAATAATGGATGGTGTTTCCAAAGTCCATGGTGGAATGTGTGGTACTTTGTACTTGGCAATCACATTTAGGTCGATTTCAGTGTCTCTTAATTTTGGTTTAATACGAAGACCAAATGGTCGAATGGCCTTCGGTTTTTGATAAACAAGAGGTTCAACTAGGATTAAAAACATTATCGAAAGGTGGGTTTGAAGGGTTAGATTTTAATTTAATGGCATTTTGAAGGGCTAATTTGTCCCGTCTACGAGACAGTGATGGTTCATTAGCGTGAACATATATACTTTCGGCTGGTGATGTACAAAAGGCACCTAAGGCGAGTCGTAATCCTTGATTATGTATAGGATCGAGCATTTGCAAGTATGACTTGCGAGTCGATCCATATACTATTGAGCCGTAGTCCAGCTTGAATCTGATAAGAGATCTATAAAGTTGTAAAAGTACTTTACGATCTGCTCCCCAATTAGTGTTTCAGGTGTAATATAAACGTTAATTTCGGTCGAAAATAAGACCAAGGAATTTTGTTTCATCAACTACTGGTATTGGTGACCCATCCAGTATTAGGGTCTTCATGATGTTTACGTAGTTGACAAAAGTGCATACAATTAGTTTTAGATTTAGAAAATTTAAAACCATTTTCATCCGACCAGATCTGAAGTTTATTCAGACATTGTTGCAGTTGTCTCTCAATAGTATTCATGTTTTTTGCACGATAACATATAACAAAGTCGTCAACATATAGAGAGCAATCCACACCAGGATTGATGCATTTAACTATACTGTTAATTTTTGTATTAAAAAGGGTGACAGAGAGTATGCTGCCATGTGGCACACCCATCTTCTGCTCATGAATGTCAGAGAGGGTTGAACCCATTCGGACATGAAAGTGTCTATCATCTAAGAAATTCTCTATAAAAATTGGTAATCGGCCTCTAAGACCAATGTCATAAAGATCATTCATGATACCGTACTACCATGCGGTATCATAAGCTTTCTCCAAGTCAAAAAATACAGCGACTGGATGTTCTTTCTTTAAAAAAGGTTCCCTAATAAATGATTCAAATCGAATGAGATTGTCTGTTGTGCCTCTTTGGCGGCGGAATCCACGTTGATACTTTTTTATCAGCTTGCTGGATTCCAGGTACCAAACGAGTCTCTCATTAATCATTCGTTCCATGGTTTTACATACACAACTCGTTAAAGCAATAGTGCGATAATTTATTGGGTCCGTATGATCCTTTCCAGGTTTGGGGACTGGAATAACGATTGCTTCCCGCCAAGAATCGGGGAAGTTTCCGGTCACCCAAACCTTATTAAATATATCAAGAAGTGCAGAGAGACGGGTTTCAGGTAAATGTTTTAATAATTGATAATGGATATCATCAGGACCAGCTGATGTATCATGAGCCATTTTAAGGGATTCTCGAGGTTCTTTGAGAGTGAACAGTTTATTGTATTTCTCCAACTTTTTAGACTTGAAATTCAGCTTCTTCTGTTCTTTTAGCTTCTTATTTTTTAGAAAATTTGGTTGACAATTTTCAGAAGAAGAGTTTTTTTAGAAAAATGTTTCTGCCAAAGTGTTTGTAATATCTTTGACAGATGTAATATCATCATTATCAGTTTTAAGATGATTTACACAACTATAATTACCTTTACCGTTTAGTTTCCGGACCATGTCCCACGTCATTTTAAGAGATAAGCAAAGTTCAGTCTAAAGACATAAGATCTCCAGGATTTCCTCTTGCTATCCTTAATAGTACGACGGGCTTTCGCACGAAAAACTCTAAAAGTATCTAATTTATTTTGAGTTGGCCCAATTTGGTAAAGATCAATTAATAAATGAAGGTGCTACAGTGTTCACAATGCAAAAGTTAGCTGACGACGACGGACGACGTACGACGACGACGACGACGGACAACTCGCCATCCCATAAGCTAAAAAATAATATAATTATCAATTATTAAAGTCAATAATGATACAAGTACAATCACAAAAAGTAGCCGCGAAAATTGAATTCATAATCCTACCACTGAATATAATAGCATATCACATTAACATATATCTTTCTTCACTGTACAAACAATGCATTTATTTATAACCAATAACTTTTAAACTCAGCTAGCTTGAATAGCAGCAGACATATTAGACATATTCAAATCTGCAAGGGAGGTTACTCCAATGGTTAAAATAAATAGTGCTGCCATCTGGAGTACTGAACAAAATCAGATGTTTTGCATGCTTGCAGTGTATGCTTCTTTGAAGTTTATGCTTCTTTGCAGTATATGCTTCTTGGAAGCATGATTTGAATAATTTTAAAGTCAGTGCAGTTTTGTTGCGGTAGTTTGCAGTAGACTTGCAGTAATGATGCAATGGAGCATACTTTTAATTTGTATAATTTACAGCAGCATGAATGCAGCATGATTGCAGTAGCTATGCAGTATATACTGCATTGCAGCATATTTATTCATCATGCTTGTAGAAGTTGCAGGATATACTTGTAAGCAGTATGTTTGAAGTATGAACGCAGCGTGTGCCCGTACCTGCGCAACATGGCCAGGTTCTAGTAGCGACAACAACCGGGACACGAGGTGGGCCCGTGGGTCCTCACTGGAGGAACATAATCCACAACCTCAGTGGAGGTAAACCATCATTATATCGTGTCATCAACCCTTATAGAAGGCATTTGATGACACTCACCCATTGGATTCGCGCATCATCATCTTCATGAGCTCTCGTGCATCACAGTTATCGCGCTAGATCATAGATCAACATTGTTATAACTTTAACAAACACTTTAGTGTCGTATATAATCGGTCGACACATTCAGTATTTGTAATAATACTAAGAACGTCTTAAACGTTCATGGTACATTCTTTTCATATTTTAAAAGTTGCATTAAACTTATGTAAATGCATTCACCGTCACTGATTCTTTCCTGAGTTAGCCCCAACCACTAGGGTCATCCTGGGACATACATAGTTAAATAATCTCTTCTACTCGCGAATTCATGAACGGCCTTTGATAGTTACCAATGCAATGAGATAAAAGGTTTCTATTTAATACCATGGTAATCGAATTACTTACTCTTCAAATGTACGTATGGCAAGGATTCTATTTATTATCCAATTACATCTGATATATATCTATTTCATGTACGCATGCTAATTGTTCTAATATATGATGTAAATAAATGAATAAACATTATTGTTTGTCGTTATATACATCCTGCATACAATGATAATATACCGATAATCTCTATTAGATTCATTACTAAACTATAATTGCTACTTTCGGTATTCTCCGTACTACGCACCGGCTGTTTCCGTTATATGTCGCAATGGTATGGTACGGCTTTTACTCCAAACCTCATGTAAACGCTCGTTTACGTTATAAGACATATACATGTACGCATTAGTTTGTACAGGATCAAATCCCTTCAAATACAGCGTATTACTTAAACTTAAGTTAAAATCACTTAATGTTTACCAACGCTTACATATTTATAAATATGTTGTCAATATACGGATCTTTTGCCCATTTACAGCCTTGCAAATGGTACTACATTTATCGCGCTGTAATCTGGTGCTCTTTGGTTTCTAGTAGAAATTCCTTATGCGTCAGAAATGCCACTACTTAGAACTTTGCCTGAATGAGTGAAGCATTTGAAAATCTGAGGCAAATGAAAGGTTGAAACAGTTGAGTAAACAGTAAAGGCAACTGTAGCTTACGGCGCGGTATTATGACGACACGTATCAATGACACGATGTAATGGTCAGATACCACACTGGGATGAGGCAATGACATGGTGGAAGCTACGTTGGAACTTTGCAATACAGTAATTGTACGGAGCAAACTGCCTCTTGAAAGTGTAGCATCATATAGTGACGTCTGTTATCTGTTAATCTTCAGTCGCACCATTACAACTTGCCTTCATACCACTTTATCGTGTCATCTAACAATTGCATCGCGGCTTCATTGAAATTTCCTAGCAAGCACCACATACTACCATGACTTTCACAGCATTCCGTAGTTAACACATATGTTAAGTGAATATATGTACATTGCATATGCCGAACGTACATTTACTTATTTAGTAAATGGGGATTAGTTTGGAATTGTTACGTTAATCATTTCAATGTCAATTTGTATTATAAACGCATCTAATTGTAATCAACTATATGTGTTTAATGTGTAATGTTGTTACGTTAATCATTTCAATGTCAAATTTATTATAAACACATCTACTTGTAATCAAATATGTGTTTAATGATCTTTAATTCAGAATTATTTTCATTCTTCGGCATTTATGAACGTTGGGAGTAAATGGTAAACTCCATGAAGGGCGTTAGCGAGTCTGATACTTTGCCATTTACAACCGGCGTTTTAAAACGCCTAAACACCGAAAAAATCCGGGACAGCCGGGACAGTCGGGGAAGCCATGTTTCTATAGGTCACGTGATGTCCTAGTCGCTCCCAATATCTGGGTCAGCCCCTCCCACTTCCAATGACATCGCGGGTTTTACTCACCCACGCATAAGGGTTTTTTCGATGACGCGGTATTGAGATTATGTTGAGAAGATTCACGCCAACAAATAGCGGACACGCCCTTCGGGATTTTCCCTTGACTAATTAACTTGACCGAGATATAGAGACGCGCCTGTTGTCCAACAACATATTATTATCCCAACCAATGCATGTCATCCCTTTTTTCCATGACAACACATGACTAACTAACAATATATCACTCCTAAATCTATTATTCCCTTATGAGTCAGGTTATTTTCCGTGACATCATATCATTCATTAACCTAAGAAAAGAAGTACACCACTCCTTTTGACAAACTCCGCGATCCCTTATGAGTCATGACATCATTGATCAACATTCAGTTTGATTGGTCGATTGATTATGACTCATACCCAAAGAAGATTCCTAAAAGTGGACGTTCAATTTGATTGGTCGCACCAAAATGACTAAGCAGTGTCTTTATAAGCCGATGTCTAATTCAAATTGAGTCAGCTAAGTTTGAAATCGGAATGAGAGAAAGAAACGGTATTGATAAATAAAACAAAATGTTCTTGTTAAAAACATAGAATACATTAAGATTATTTCAAAAGTAGCATTGATTTTATATCGGCCAATGACGTTAGTGTTATTTATTATCTGTTTACTTGCGCGTTATTAAAAAAAAGAATAATATAAATTACTGGATACACAGATTGGATATCTTAAGGCCGGGTTAACCTATTTATTTAATTATAAAGCAATAATATTTGTTTCCATTTCCATTTACCGAGGCATAATGACCCTGTCAATACTTGCATAGTGTTTCTCAAAGCGATGACGCAGTTTAAATAAGCATAACGGATGGACTGTGATAAAAATCGATACTGTCGGGAGATTTACCGGGGGTAAAGTGAATTACCTACAGTTATACAGATAGAAACATTACCTACAGTTATACAGATAGAAACGGTTTATATTACGTGTAAACATAACTAAGTGTATCCACTTAAAGCACACACTTTAAAGCTACATTTGTTTGTTTACACATTAGGCTACATCACGGGTACTAAACATTGAAAAGCGATAGCACTCGTTCAGCAGTTATGTATTAGAATATAGAGCCGATATAAGGAAGATGCAGAGAATGTCGGCTTTTTCGGCATTAATATTCTAGTAATGGACACGAGTGACGTACCCTTATAAGTTAGTAACCGAAGTACCCGTAGGATTCATACCGGAAGTAGAGTATAACAAACTGGAAGTATGACCTAGTAAGGGAATAATAGGTTTAGGAGAGATATATTGTTAAATAATCATATGTTGTCATAGAAACAAGTGATGGCATGCAGCGATGGTGATAATAATATATTGTTTGAGGACAAACCACTAGGTGCTTCTCTATATCTCGTTCAAGTTAATGACAGGGAAAATCCAAAGGGGCGTGTACGCTATTTTTTGGCGTGAATCGTTGTAACATAATTTC
Source organism: Cyrtodaria siliqua (assembly GCA_037043455.1). Taxonomy (NCBI): domain Eukaryota; kingdom Metazoa; phylum Mollusca; class Bivalvia; order Adapedonta; family Hiatellidae; genus Cyrtodaria; species Cyrtodaria siliqua. The sequence continues at coordinate 273,066 of JAWPHD010001519.1, read as the reverse complement.
ACTACTGCGATAAGTCATCGGAAAAACCCTATGGTGTCAGTTATATTGGTATATTATTTTATAAGCATTTTAAATGGTATGTTTCACAAAATATTACAGCAGAATTAAAAAGAAATTACGATTAAATATGTTTTTCAACAAAAAAGAAAAACACGCAAGCAGGTTAATGGGGATATAGCTACACAGTCAAACAATTTTTATTGTTGAGAGTTTTGAAAAAACTTGGAAAACGGTGAAAGAATTATCAAAATCGGATGATAAACAAAGAAGATATGATCATTTGAATGTTCTGTTGAAACGGATTTTTAGAGCTATGACATCACAGTTCTGAATGACCATATATGGAATACTGATCAATATGAAAATTTACTCGTTGATAGGGTTAAAAATAAAGTAACTGTATGAAGAATATTTATAACTAATGGCAATAATGCTTTATATGACCAGTTAAGGAGTTTGCATTCATTTGCAGTGATTGTTTTTGCTACTTATCAATATTCCATATATGGTCATATGGAACTATGACGTCATAGTTTTCAAAAGGAGGGGATCCCATATCTATTTTAGAACAAACTTAAAATAGTCACATTTTTTTGTGCGTCGTTGTGGGATAATGAATTGACCAACTGATTGGTACAAATGATAACACGTTTTATTCGGCCAGACAGGGCCCTATATTATACGGCTCAAACAGACGAGGCTCTCCCAGACAATGTTTAAGTCTGTATATGTATGCACATTTTATCCATTCACGCAAATATGACGTGGCCTTAAACTCGTCAACAAAATAATGACTGAAACTTCCTTGAACCATACTTAAAACAGATGAGGTATCTATGAACTTTAATTAAATAACATTAACCTTTTATCACGAAGCATTTGTCCCTAAACATAGCCATCCTAGAATGCCACATCATGTCTCCATAATTCAAATGACAACTGTGACCGCTTTCTGACCATGGCCGAGTTATTAAGCATATAAAATCAGTTCACACAAAATGTCAGTGCTATATTATATTAATAGTAATTTCAAAAGCTTTAGTAATTTCTATACCGGTTTTATTTGGAACTGTAATAACCCAAGCAAATTTACTAAATACATTAATAACAGTGAGCAGGTATTTTACACCTTTATCATATTTTGAAAACGATTGCATATCAACTAAATTAGCCGACCATAATTTAACAATTTCATTAACAATAGCGCGGCGTTGAGTGAACTTTCTTCATATGGGTTTATGAAGTTCATCGGCCGAGCTGTCCGTCCATCTCAATGACTTTTCTTGATTTTTGATCTTCCATGTCCTAGTTTATATTTAGTACTAATAACCGGCTTGACTATGAAATTCTTAGCGATTTTTGCTCCAAGTGATTTGGATTATTTTTTATAACTAGGACTTTCTTCATAACAGTAATCATGCTCTTTGCAAATAGCATCTACTTTATTTGATGGCTTTTCACTATCAAGTGAGTTACCCGGACAACAATATTTATAACCAGGAAGTGTTAGCCCCTTTTTAGGCAACAGAGGAAGTAAAACTTTATGAATATCAATACTTCCATCTTGTGTCCTTTTAACAAACTGTGTTTTAGTAATACCACAAGAGGCGCATGTTGCTTCTTGTTTGTCTGTTTGCGTGTTTGTTTCTGTGTTTTGTGGTTTACTGTCCTCCTTGAATGCTGCTTTCCCTGTCCGATCTTTTTATATTTCTTAACATTATTCTGCCATGTTTTGCTAGAATATACAGAGGATCGACATTTTCCGTAATCATTTTTTCTTTAACGCAGTAACTCATATATGAAATATGATTAGATAAAATATGATTTTAAAACTACAGAGTCCCTATATCAATCGATTTCTTTTTTGTAGGCGTGTCTTTATTTGTAAATTCATGTTCACCAGCTAATGTCGAAATCGGGTATTTAAGCGAGCAAATATAGCGCATGAAATCATTTACTGTATATACATCGACCACTGCACATCGTACCTATACACATGTAACACTAATTTTTACCGAAAAAAAAAGTTTCTTTCGGGGCTGGAACATACGACTCTGATTTCAAGTCTGTGCTCTATCCACTGAACTACAACGCTTCTTGAGAAAATAGTATACTAACTAACATATATTATGAGGCAAAATAACTTAACATATTTGAACGCAATTAAAGATGGATCAATAAATATGCAGTTCATATTGTCGCACGCGTAAATTAACATTGCCTGGTGTAATACTGTATATTATCAATATGAAACTAATACTTCGTCTCAAATCAGCCATAAATAGACTTGTTATTTAGCGCTTGATGAGTTTTTGTGCGCGCGCTCTTGTTATTACGTAATGCCTATTTAGTGTTAAACATGCTACAAAATACCAATAAATAGCAGTGGTCTAGAGTTTCAGCGTATACATTTCAAATCTTACAAGTGCAAGGCTGTGGTTCAAATCCCGTTCCGGACAACACTTTTTTTATCACATATATTCTGGAGCCGTATATTTATCGATGTTACCTGTACGGAGGCTAAAAGAAATGTGAAATGGTACGTATCGATTTCTCCTTAAATACCGACTTTCGGGGTGTTCGTCGATTTGAAACTACTTCAAGCGTGACTCATTCATATTCATGAGTTATTACCAGTTAAAATAGGGACTGTACAGCTTTAAGATGTTTTCGTTTTCTATAGGCGTGTGAGGTTTTAGTATTTTATAGATAAAGACATACATTTAATCGTCTGTCTGTCAATCCTGATATTTCATGAATTATAAGCAAATATACATATATTTTGTGGTCATCATCAGGTACAATTTATTTAGACCTAGTTTGCTTAAATGTATAGGCAATGAAATTCTAACGAGACTGTACTGGAATTGACTTGATTGTTGTTGAATGGGCCATCAACACATTCAGGGTAATATTTTAGGTAATTATGAGCCCCCACAGGAGAGTGAAAGAAGAAAAAAATCCGGGGAGTATGCCCTTCTCTTACTATCGATGCCCTACTCTTACTATCGATGCCTTTCTCTTACTATCGATGCCATTTTCTTACTATCGATGCCCTTCTCTTACTATAGATGCCTTTCTCTTACTATCGATGCCCTTCATTTACTATCGATATATCATGTGGTTCTTTAAGGAGATCAGAGGATATTCCCCGATACATGTGATCTCTCGGTTTACGACCCCATCCGCGGTGGTGGGTTTTGAGCGTATCGACCGAACAGGTTTCTTAAGAGTAAAGATTATTTTTCATAATAGCCTCTATCCGACATACATTTTACCACAAGTTTATATGTAGCCACCAATTGTCACGCTCTATGAAATATGGGTGCAAGCATTTGAAAATCTGAGGCAATTGATTGGTTGAAAAAACATGAGTAAACACTAAAGGAATCTTACGGTGCGGTTTTATGACGACACGTATCAGTGACACAATGTAATGGTCAAATACCACACTGGGATGAGGCAATGACATGGTGGAAGCTACTTTGGAACTTTGCAATAAGGTAATTGTACGGAGCAAACTGCCTCTTGAAATTGTAGCATCTGTTAATCTTCAGTCGCAACGTATCATCTTACCATTATAACTTGCCTTCATACCACTTTATCGTAACACATATCAATTGCATCGCGGATTCATTGATATTTCCTAGCAAGCGCTACATACTACCATGACTTTCACAGCATTCCATAGTTAACACATATGTTAAAGTGAGTATATGTGCATTGAATGTGCCGACCGTACATTTACTTATTTAACAAGTGGTGATTAATTCGGAATAGTTACGCTGATCATTTCAATGTCAGTTTTCAGTATAAACACATCTTCTTGTTATCAACTATATGTGTTTAATGTGGAATTGTTACGTTAATCATTTCAATGTCAATTTTCATTATAAACACATCTTCTTGTAATCAAGTATATGTGTTTAATAATCTTTAATTCAGAATTGATAATAATAATAAATGGCAATTTCCATGAAGGGCGTTAGCGAGTTTCATACATTTGCCATTTACAAACGGCGTTTAAAAACGCATAAACACCGAAAAAAACGAATGAATGCTTTGTAGTATAGTCAAACAGAGTCACTTCTATATGGAGCCATCAGCCGGGGGCAGGCGGGATAGCCGGGGGAGTCGTGGCAGCCATGTCGACATAGGTCACGTGATGTCCTAGCCGCTCCCAATATCTGGGTCAGCCACTCCCACTTACAATGACATCGCGGGTTTTACCCACCCACGCATTAGGAGTTTTCCGGTGACTCATAGCGGTAGAAAGATTATGTTCCAAAGATTCACGCCAACAAATAGCGGACACGCCCTTCGGGATTTTCTCTTGACTTATTAACTTGACCGGGATATAGAGAAGCATCTATTGTTTTGTCCTACAACATATTGTTATCCCCACCAATGCACGTCATCACTTTTTTTCCATGACAGCATATGATTAATTATATACAATATATCTCTCCTAAATCTATTATTCCCTTATGAGTCAGGATATTTTTCTTGACATTATACGATTCATTAACTTAAGAAAAAAAGTATACAACTCCTTTTGACAAACTTATGTGTTATGGGCTTTTTTCCATGACATCATTGATCAACATTCAGTTTGATTGGTCGATTGATTATGACTCGTACCAAAACAAGATTCAACTTGATTGCTCGCAACCCAATGACTAGGCAATGCATTTAAAAGTCGATGTCTAATTCAAATTGTGTCATCTGAGTTTGAAATCGGAATGAGATAAAGAAACGGTACGGACAAATAAAACAAAATATTCTTGTTAAAAACATAGAACACATTAAGATTTCTTCAAATGTAGCATTGCTTTTATACCGGCTAATGAGGTTAGTGTTATTGAATATCCGTTTACGTGCGCGTTCTTTAAAAAAGAATAATATAAATTACTGGATACACAGATTGGATATCTAAAGACCATATTAATTTTTTTTGTTAAGCTTATTGTAAAGCGCCAATAATAATTTTTACATTTCCATTTACGGAGGCATATTCCCAAGGGGCGTGTACGTTATTTTTGGCGTGGATCGTCGGAACATATTCTCTCTACCGCGATGAGTCATCGGAAATAATACGTGGGTGGATAAAATATAGATATTAAAATCGAAAGGAAAAGTAACATTGAAGGACGACAGTCAACCACAAAAAACACAGAAACAAAGAACAATTTCAAAGATGAATAAAAGGTCAAATAAGACATCACAAGCACAAAGGTTTGATAATAGGGCTACCGCCTTGGAACTTTCAGTGGCAAAAAAGGCCGCTGGGGTTTTAAACCAGGTTCTAGAGTGCACCAAACCTCACACTTGCCCTACTGTCATCCCAATAAAGCGGGACAGCGCAAATAAAGAAATCCCGGCGATGAACTACTCTCTAATCAACAAGGCAGCATTAATAGGAAATATAAGTAAAACACAAAGATGCTCGTGTATATATAAATACCAAAATAATAATAGCCTAGAAAGCCACAAAGAAAGTACTCAATGACTTAGCAGAAGCCAGAGCAACAAGAGAACAAACCATTGACGGCACGACAAGACAAAAGTGCAGACAAACATCAAACGTCACCGTCCTTTTGGGCTTTAGGTAGACGTCATCATAGGGTCCACAGCCTGCCTTCTCATCGCACAATTAAAGAGGAAAACTTAGTGACGAACTGTAAATGGGTCCACCACCAAGCATGCGGTGCGTTGCAAAATGATAGGGTTAGCATCTTTTGATAAACCATTTAACAAGTTTAACAAAGATAGTATGAAAGTGATAATGACCATAGGATCTTACAAAGTTTGTAAATCACGTCACCATAGAAGTCAGGTTTTGATAGTCCTTGTCGCAGAAGAGTTCTTAAATTACTTTTATATTTGGAAAGAAGATCAGGGTTACGAAAATACAACTTTACAAAGGTTTTACGAAGTTTATGGTAACTGTAGCCCTGATGGAGTAGCATTTTAGTTATACAAAGATTACGAATATTAAAGTCCTCAACTCGACTAGAAAAGCTCTAGAAAAACAAATAAGTTGGGACACCTAGACACGATGTCATTATAAGTGGGAGGGGCTGACCTCGGATGACTCGGATATGGGAGTGGCTAGGACATCATGTGATCTATGACGACATGGCTGCCCCGACTGCCTCGGCTGTTCCCGGCATGCTAGAAATCGTTAATAGTGTGTAAATTAAAGAAATTGTGAAGACATGTAAGTCGTTTGTTAGTAATCTGTAACTGAGATATTAATGAACTCGTTTGCATTATTAAAAGGTTTGTAAATATCCGGGTATAATAGGTTATTATATACTGAATTTAAAATAAAGAACTGTCGAAGATTTACAAAATGTTAACGCATGTTTTACTTGTCCAGCCGTTGCATATTTTATTACTCAACAGCCGTTTACCGTTTCACTTTGTTTTGTTCATAATATACTGTCTCTGGAAATGTATTTGTCCACTCTTCTTTTGTAAGACCGTAGCAATGTGATTATTTTTTGAAATGGTGTATGTTATATTGGTATATTATTTCATAAACTTTTTAAATGGTATTTTGCACGAAAAATGACTGCAGAAGTGGAACGGAAATGACGATTAGGTATGTTTTTTAAAAAAAAATACGCAAGCATTAGCGTTAGAGGTACGAACTTGAAATCATTATATGGTATTTGATTGCAATTTATTTTTAGGTGTGCAATGGATTATTACAATATGAGTACCTTCCCCTGGGATGGGTATAGGATAGGAGTAGTTTTACTTAACATGTACAATTACACCTACATGTTTAACCGTAGGAGTGTGAAATTATGTATGTATTACTCTCGCCTCAATGGGCAATACACATATTAAGCGGTTATTGCGTGTCGTTCCCCTTGGTAGTTTTCATATAGGGTCACGTTGCAGCCATGTTTATAGACGTTTGTAAGATCCGTACACGGCAGCCGTGTTTATAGAGGTTCGTAAGATCCGTAGACGGCATCCGTGTTTATAGACATTTGTAAGATCCGTACACGGCAGCCATGTTTATAGACGTTCGTAAGATCCGTAGACGGCAGCCATGTTTATAGACGTTCGTAAGATCCGTACACGACAGCCATGTTTATAGACGTTCATAAGTTCCGTACACGGCAGCCATGTATATAGACGTTCGTAAGATCCGTACACGGCAGCCATGTTTATAGACGTTCGTAAGTTTCGTAAATTTAGTTTTTAATTGTTCTTTGTTGCTCTACCATGTGTTAAGTTATAGTTTTTGTGCAATATAGTCAAGTTAACAGTATAAAAAAATGCTTTGAGTTATTCTTATTATAAATGATTTATAAATGCAAGCTATGTTTAAAACCTAACGGGATTCCGCCATTTTTAAAAAAAAAAATCCGTGTTTCTCTTTAAAATGTAGATATTTTTAATACAATGTCTGTTAATAAAAAACTGATATCCTATCTTGTAATTTCGGGAAGAAAAATCTTAACGGTGAAGATTTCACTTCATAGAATAGATAGTTCTGCACTTTCCTGGTTTTCATCATATCTGAATAACAGACACCAGCAAGTTCAGGTTTCTGGTATAACTTCAGAATCTTCACCCATTGTATCGGGTGTACCCCAAGGATCTGTATTAGGTCCATTATTATTTTTAATCTACATCAATGACCTGCCATTATCTATGGAAAACACAGTCACGGATATTTTTGCAGACGATACAACGCTTTCAACTTCTAATTCATCTCTTGTCGATGCTGCAAATTCACTCAATAATGACCTTATCAACGCCAACGCCTGGTGCGATACTAGTCGCATGTCTATCAATGCATCAAAAACAAAAATAATGTATCTCTCATCTAAGAACAAAATGCATCATATTTATCATAATGCCCCTTCTATTCAGTTCAAAGATGAAACTATTAATTGTAGTTACGAAGAAAAAATACCCGGTGTTACAACTGACAATACCCTCTCTTGGAATGCCCAAAATGATAAAGTTCTGAAAAAATGTAATTCATTGTTATACCTGTTATCTCGCATAAAGATTTACCTTTCTATACCTATGCGCAAATTATTTTTCAATTCTTATATCTTACCCTATCTTGATTACTGTTGTGTGATATGGGGAAATTGTAATACTTCTCTTGAAGATAAACTTGTAAGGTTCCAAAAACGAGCTGCACGACTTATCCTAGATAAAGATTTCGATACTCCTTCCGTGGAACTTTTTACCGAACTCAGTTGGATGACATTTCCCGAAAGAGTTATATTTTAAAAAGCAATCATTATTTTTAAAACAGTTAATGATCAGGCCCCTGCTTATCTTAAAGACGCATTTACTCTAACTTCAAATGTCCATATGCGGAATCTAAGATCATCATCAAATCTTCAGCTATATTCCCCCAGACACAAAAGTGAGTTATTCAGAAATTCATTTGCTTATTCAGGCTCTAAAGTGTGGAACTGTCTTCCCCACCATATACAAAATGCCCAATCTGTAAATCAATTCAAAACATTGTATTTACAGTGGATTCCCCATCCGATATATTAGTAAATGACTAAGTCTTGCAGTTCTATTTAAACATATTTCCATTTACTGAATATACCACTTTAAATGCATTTTTACTTGTAAATATTGTATATATTGTATTGTTGAGGGCCTAATGGTAGATTGACTAGTTTCAAATGAGTTCTCTCGTTAAATAAAGTCTTTTTTATTATTATTATTACTATAGACTCTATCCTACGTAGTGTTTAACATTTTATCGATAGTCTCTGTATAGGTAACGCTCTTAATAACGAAGACTGATTGTAGTAAAATCTTCATGAATAATAATAGGGGTTCAACGATTAATCGAGATACGATTATATCGCGGGACTTCCTCTCACGATACACGTATTGTTCTCATGATACACGTATCGTATCATGGGGTCTGTATCACGATACGGTAACGATACACACGTAAGCACAAACTTGCTCTTACTGACAAAAATTCTCTCACAATTAATTGTAAAAAAATACATTTCTTAGGTTTTTATATTATGTGTGGTTTTTTAAAGGATTATTATTAGTAGCTACTTTATTTACCCCTCATATGCTAATATTTTGACATATTTTGTGAAAATAATAGATTATATAATGAAATTGTGTATCGCGATACGCATCGTATCGTCAGTCAAGTATCGCGATACATAGCATATCATGAGCAAATTGTATCGTAGCAGCTCTACTATATGATGCAAGTATATGAAAATCTGAGACAACTGATTGGTTGAAAAGGTTGAGTAAGTGTTGTAAAGTATAACGGTCCCATCTGCCTGGCGTGGTGAGGAAAGCATTCATTCTGCGTGAAATCAAAGGTGTAATGTACATATTTTAATATATCCAGCATGGTAAGCGTTATGTATGTGTTGATAATATAGGCACATTTGTTTTTTAAATTTAAAAGAAAAATCAACTAGCACTGATGCAATGTTATGTAGACAGTAACATTTAAAATAAATAAATAAAACATGAAAATAGAAAAAGAAGCAAAGCCGGGGTCGAACTTGCAGTAACGAGTTTGGAAGTCAATTACAAATTAATATTACGGTACATAGAGGTGGTGGTGGTGATGGTGGTGGTAGAGGGTGGGGGCCATCATAAAGTACGGATCGGCAGAGGCGAAGCTGGCTAATATTAATTTGCAGGCCCAATCAATTTAGCAATACAGGCGCAAAGTTGCTAAGGCGTTATGGAGGCTTGTAGTGCCTATAAGCAGCTACGCCACTTTGGAGGTAATTGGCAATGACGAAACGGCTGTTATATATATATTTTAAGTTTGAACAATATTTAAATTGCCTTACAATACAAAAATTCAGGCATGCACTATCATCTTTTCGAACCTCTTCGCATGACCTCGAAATAGAAAAAGGGAGATACAGAGGTATTCCTAGGAATGAAAGGGTATGCAAACATTGCCAAAACACCGTAGAAAATGAATATCACTTTATATGTGAATGCAAACTGTATGATGATTTAAGACTGAAATATTTACCAATACAATTTACACATAATTATTCTCTGTACACTTTCAAATCATTGTTTTCAAATGAAAATCCATTAATTATAAAACATTTAGCCATGTTTATATTTCATGCTTTTCACAAAAGAACATGTTTTTTAGATACTTTGTGAATATGTAGTTTTTTCGCGTTGATTGCCTAAAATATTGGTGGTTTTGTATATTAAATCTATGTATATATGTTGGGTGCGCCAGTTGCATATTTGTTTGTTTGTATATAAAATGCATTGTGTTATGGGCCAAAATCGTAATAAAGAAATTGAAGTTATATATATATATATTGGGTGAGTTGCTTTATACTTTATCCTGCAGTATCGACATTAGATTTAAGGTTTTGAGGTAGAGTTTGTGTTATCTTTTTCACATTTTTACTCTCTCTTCATGTCAGGTTACAGTTTTACCCTCATCCAACCAGATATGTTCTTTTATTAGTATTACATTTGGCTTCAGAGTGTCTATTTTTGAAAACGCTGCCAAACGATAAGTTGTTTTTCGAAGAGTTTTATTTAAGCTGCCGTGTATTTCAGTGTTTCGTATTTGTTATTTTCGTGTTTGTGTACCCCTGATGAAGGCATGAAGCCGAAAGCGCTTGGGGTTTTATCAACTGTAGCACTGTATAAATGTTTTTTCCCAATCTATATATATATATAAATTTATTTTTTATCAACTGGTTAGTTAAAAAGAACAATAGTTATTCTCAACAGATTAATTGCTAGGTCTCCAGGATTTATTCCGAAAATGATGGGTCATTTTGAAGACCCAACAATTGACTTGGGACCCAATAATAGATATACAATACATTTATATATGTATGTACTGGATAAGACGCTTAAACACAAAACATCCAGTAGGAATCAACAAAGGGGACTAGATACATCTTACAGAATATATAAATGTATACACACATACTTTGTTTTTTTTTACTTCCCTTGATCCAATTTTCTCCATTTATGTATTATTTTAGCCTTATTCATAGTTCTAATTAGCTTTGGAGTTGTTTTTACTTTATCCTGCAGTATCGATTCTATGTCTTAGTTATTGAGGTAGGGTTATTCACTCACACACTCTGTCTTCAAAACTAATCACAAATGACAGCGTACAATTTTACCTTCATCCTACCAGCAATGTTCTATTATTAGTACTTGTGTTACTTCCCTTGATCAAAATATCTCCATTTATTTTATTTTATTTGTTTAGCTTTATTCATTGTTTTATTAGCTTTGGAGTTGTTTTATACTGTATCCTGCAGTATCGATTATAGGTTTTAGGTTTTGAGGTAGGGGTTATGTTATCTTTTACACATCTTTACTCTCTCTTCATAACTAAATGTCAGCGTACATCCTCATAGTTTTACCATCATCCAACCAGTTATGTTCTTTTATTAGTATCACATTTGGCTCCAGAGTGTCTATTCAAAGTAAGCAGTCCCTGCAACACTTCCAAAGGATAAGTTGTTTTTAAAAGTGTTTTATTTAAACTGTCGTGTATTTAAGTGTTTTTTTGTTTCGTATTTGTTCTTTTCGTGTTTGTGTACCCCTGATGAAGGAGTAAGCCAAAAGCACTTGGGTTTTTATAAACTGTAGCACTGTATAAATGTTTTTCCCCCGTCTATACGTATATATATATATATCAGGGGAGGCCTCCCGAACCATGGAAGGGGAGGCCTCGGAAGGGGGACACACACACCCACCCCCTGTATTCGGATTATGTTGAAAACAGGTCAGTCTATTACAGTTCTGATAAAGAATGAGTTATTATATTGCGGTGTTTTAGCAATATTTATTCTGTACGATATGGTGGAGGTATCGGTTGCGAGTTTCAATCACTGGTAAATAAACAAAATCGTTCTTGTCATATAACATTATGATAAAGATCATGTATGCCAAGTTTCAAAGCTTTTCGTTTCTGAAAAAGCGGAAAAAAAATTAACCACCAACTTTAAACAAAAACGTCTAAACGCGTAAACGGACGGACGGACAGGCGGATAGTCAAACGGACAGACAAACGCAAATACCCAAACCGGCTATCAGCATGGATTTGCTACGCAATCCGACTTTATAAGTGATATTTTACAAACAACATACATTCTTATGCACATTATATTTCTGGATAGTTTTAAGGAAAGACAAGGCGACTGGACACAATCATCTACGGGGGAGGATCAGGATTACGGATTGTAAATTTCAGATTCAAGAGAGACTACCGAAATGTGCCAATTCTAGTAGATTCAAGAGAGACTACCGAAATGTGCCAATTCTAGTAGATTCGTGAGAGACTACCGACAAGTGCCAATCCTAGTAGATTCAAGAGAGAGTACCGACATGTGCCAATTCTAGTAGATTCAAGAGAGACTACCGACATGTGCCAATTCTGGTAGATTAAATAGAGACTACCGATATGTACCAATTCTAGTAGATTCGTGAAAGACTAACGACATGTGCCAACCCTCGTAGATTCGTGAGAGACTACCGACACGTGCCAATTCTAGTAGATTCAAGAGAGACTACCGATATGTGCCAATTCTAGTAGATTTGTGAGAGACTACCGACATGTGCCAATCCTAGTAGATTCAAGAGAGACTACTGACATGTGCCAATCCTAGTAGATTTAAGAGAGACTATCGACATGTGCCAAAATCTAGTAGATTCAAGAGAGACTACCGATATATGCCAATTCTAGTAGATTCAAGAGAGACTACCGACATGTGCCAATCCTAGTAGATTCAAGAGAGACTACCGACATGTGCCAGTGTAGCATGCCCTTAAATGACTTGAAACGTATCATGCACATCGAATAGTTTTACAACATGTTCCGAAAATTAACTTGAGTTTCAGTTAAGAAATGCCACGCCAATTACCTTCTGCCAGTACCTTGAATGGTCCAAGGAAGTAGAGTTATAACATAGTTTGTATTGGTAACGTTTGTTTAACCTGTTGTTGCCAATTTAATTTGTGCATGAAATTAAATTTCTAAAAGGTATACAAAAATGAGAAAAATGGTCTTATAGAAACCACAGCACCCAGACGCTGTGGTATGGTAGGGCCGCACATTACCACAGACTAATTCAAATAATACTCAATAAACAGGTCAATACACAGAGTGGTGAAGACAGGGTTACCGACGCTCAGTAGGCAACGGACTGCTGAACAACTTAAATCGTTTATGTGTACACATTATCGCTATGTTCTTGCCTTCATCGACCGAAAGAATAAAATACATTGTAAATATGTGTCACCACATAAATACGGCGAAAACAAAAGTCATGTTTTGAAGAAGAAGAGGCGTGCTATTGAATAATGAATCTTGGAGTTATAATAGAGGAAACATAGAAGTAGTAATTGATTTCAATTATTGTGGAACAGTTTTTAATTATACGGGGAATTTTGCATTAAACAAAGAACATTTGATTGAAAAAGCTCTGAAAGCACTGAATGTACTCTTAAATAATTGTAAAAAGGTAAGTTTGAAACCGAAAATACTATGTCAATTAGTTGACTCTTTTGTTGGCTCCATTTTGAATTATTTTTCGGAAATTTGGGGATATACAAAATCGAAGCAAATCGAGAGATTACATCTACAATTTTGTAAGCAAATTTTAAAGGTGAGAAATGGCTCATTTACAGCAGGAGTTTATGGTTAATTAGGCAGATATCCTTTATTCATAACATGTTATGTGAGAATTGATACATATTGGGTGTTGGATACAGAATCAAGCAGTTTACTTGAATTATATAATCATTGTGAAATGAATTTTAATTCCGAAGCATACCTTGATATTTTACCATGTAATTTAAGGCCATATGTAACAAAACTCCGAATATCTGCTCATGCGTTAATAATACAAACTGGTCGACACACTAGAAATAGAATACCTAGAAATGAAAGATACTGTCAATGTTGTAAAAGCAGCGATTTGGAAGACGAGAATCACTTTATTTTATATTAAGAAATATTATTATAATAGACCAAGTATGTATAAATTCATAGAATTACTTCAAGGGCAAGATAATAATATTATCATTAATTTAGCAAAATATTTAAGTAAATCTTTATCTGTAAGAAATTCATTGATGAATATATAATAACATATATTTTGTATTTTCATCCTCATGTAACAGTTATTTGCAATATATATATATATTACTCAAACTATCGATATAAAATGATTCATTTGTAGAATCATTTGACTTGTGTATGAACAACTTTATTTATGTATGTATCAATGACGATGTACGTATGTACAAGTTAAATAAAGTATATGTTCAGTATTGTTCTGTTCATAAGGATCATATATTGCCATTATTCAAAATGGATGACAATAACGGTCATATAGTACCAGTATTCAAATTGTGTGACCATAACGGTCCAATAGTTCCATTATTGTACATTGTACATATTATACCAACATGGTTACATAGCGCCATTATTCAATATGTGTGACCACGGGTATTATATAGTGACATTATTCCATGTGAGTGATCATAATGAACTTAACGCGCCATTATTCAATATCGGTGTCCATAATGGACATATAGTCTTATTATGCAATATGTGTCACCATAATGGTCATGCTTTGTAATTATTCAATATGTGTCACCATAATGGTCATAACTTGTAATTATTCAATGTGGCTGACGATAACGGTTCACTTGTGCCATTATGCAATGTGGGTGACCATAATGGTCTTATATAATGCCATTATGCAATAGATTGCGACCATAATGCCAATAGGCAATGTGGGTGACCATAATTGTCTTATAGTGCCATTATTCCAAATGTGTGAATATAATTGTCATGTATTACCATTTGTAAATGTGAGTGACCAAAATGCTTATATAGCGCCATTATTCAATATGTATGACCACAGTATTCTTATAGTGACATTATTCAATGTGGGTGACCATAATGGTAATATAGTGCCTTTATTAAACATGTTTGACCAAAATGGTCATATATTGACATTATTCGACGTGGGTGACAATAATTGTCATAAAGTGCCATTATACAATATGGGTGTCCGTAATAGTCATATAATGGCATTATAAAATATGGGTGACCATAATGGTCATATAGTGTTATTATTCAATGTGGGTGACCATACTGGTCATACAGATCCATCATTCAATATGTATGACCATAAGGATCATATAGGGCAATAACGCAATGGTTGTGACCATAATGCACATATGGTGCCATTATTCAGTGTGTGTTACCATAAAGATTCTACAGTGCCATTATTCAATGATCCTATAGAGGCATAATGATTATTAAATTTATGTGAACACAATGCTCTAACAGTGTCATTTTTTAAATCGGTTTGTCCATAATGGTTATATCTTGCCATTATACAATGCGGGTAACCATAATGCTCAAATAGGATCATTATTCAATGTGCTTGACGATAATGATGTTCAACGAACATGTATGGAACTATAATGTTACTATAATCAGATAATATCATTCTTCAATGTGGTGACAATAATTGTCCTATAATACCATTATTCAATATGTGTGCCATCTTAACAACGCCTTTTTACCCGACGCATTTCTTTAAACAATAAATACCAGGGATACCGTTATCCCGTCCTTGCGCATATGAGTCCGTGCGTCTGTGCGTAATCACACGTAACAACCTACTCAATATCATTGAATAAAAATCTGTTCGGGGAACGGTCAACATCTGCTCACAATATATTCCTAAACAAGCACACATGTTATCAAAGCGTGCCCTATAATAGCGTATATTAGCGAGAGTTTTCTCATACCATTACTGTTTTTATGTATCAATCAAGACTAGAATCATTTATTATGGTCATAGGAGCTTTTGTAAGACCCTAGGGTGAAATAGTTTCATCCAAACATCACATCAAAGCAGGAAAGTTTTCTCCTACTTTTTTAGCAAAACAAAGCACAATTTGAGCACCAGATTTCAAAATTTATGTTTTCTATGAAAGGTGTGGGTACATGTTATCGTCGGTTTTACAATCAAAATGAATCCTGATATTTCATGAATTATAAGTAAATATAAATCTATTTTGTGGACATTATCAAGTACAGTTTATTTAGATCTAGTTTGCTTAAATGTATAAGCAATGCAATTCCAACGAGACTGTGCTTGAATTGACTTGATTGTTGTTGAATGGGCTAAACTCCGGATAATATTTTAGGTAATTTCGAACCGCAACAGAGAGAGTGGGAGGATGCTAAGGAAGCCGGGGATTATGAGCTTCTCCTAGTATCGTTGCCCTTCTCTTACTATCGATATATTACTGTTGTTCTTTAACGTAATCGGAGGATTTTCCCCGATACATGAGGTCACCCGGTTTACGCCTCCATCAGCGGGGTTGGGGGTTGAGCGCATCGACCGACATTGATTTGTTAAAAGTAAAGATTATTTTTCATAATAGCTCTCTTCGACATAATTTTTTCCACAAGTTTATCTGTAGCCACTGCATTGGTCACGCTCTGTTGAAGAGCGCTGGTAGTAAAATCTTTTTGAAAAATGGGTGAAGCATTTGAAAATCTGAGGCAACTTAAAGGTTGAAAAAGTTGAGTAAACACTAAAGGCAACTGTAGCTTACGGCGCGGTATTTTGACGACACGTATCAATGACACGATGTAATGGTCAGATACCGCACTGGGATGAGGCAATGACATGGTGGAAGCTACGTTGGAACTTTGCAATAAAGTAATTGTACGGAGTAAACTGCCTCTTAAAAGTGTAGCATCACATAGTAACGTCTGTTAATCTTCAGTCGCATCGTATCATTGTACCATTACAACTTGCCTTCATACCACTTTATCGTGCCATCTAACAGTTGCATCGCGGCTTCTTTGACATTTCCTAGCAAGCGCCACATACTGGCATGACTTTCACAGCATTCCGTAGTTAACACATATGTTAAGTGAGTAAATGTGCATTGTATGTGCCGAACGTACATTTACTTATTTAATAAGTGTGATTAGTTGAGAATTATTACGTTAATCATTTCCATTGTAATCAACTATATGTGTTTAATGTGCAATTGTTACGGTAATCATTGCAATGTCAATTTGTATTATAAACATATCTACTTGTATTCAACTATATGTGTTTAATGTGGAATTGTTACGTTAATCATTTCAATGTCAATTTGTATTATAAACACATCTACTTGTAATCAACTATATGTGTTTAATGTGAAATTGTTAAGTTACTAATTTCAATGTCAATTTGTATTATAAACACATCTACTTGTAATCAACTATATCTGTTTAATGTGGAATTGTTACGTTAATCATGTCAATGCCAATTTGTATTATAAACACATCTACTTGTAATCAACTATATGTGTTTAATGTGGAATTGTTACGTTAATCATTTCAATGTCAATTTGTATTATAAACACATCTACTTGTAATCAACTATATGTGTTGAATGTGGAATTGTTACATGAATCATTTCAATGTCAATTTGTATTATAAACACATCTACTTGTAATCAACTATATGTGTTTAATGTGGAATTGTTACGTTCATAATTTCAACGGCAATTTGTATTATAATCACATCTACTCGTAATCAACTATATATGTTTAATGTGGAATTGTTACGTTAATCATTTCAATGTCAATTTGTATTATAAACACACCTATTTGTAATCATCTATATGTGTTTAATGTGGAATTGTTACGTTCATAATTTCAACGGCAATTTGTATTATAAACACACCTACTTGTAATCATCTATATGTGTTTAATGTGGAATTGTTACGTTCATCATTTCAATGTCAATTTGTATTATAAACACATCTACTTGTAATCAACTATATGTGTTTAATGTGGAATTGTTACGTTCATCATTTCAATGTCAATTTGTATTATAAACACTTCTACTTGCAATCAACTATATGTGTTTAATGTGGAATTGTTACGTTCATCATTTTAATGTCAATCTGTATTATAAACACATCTACTTGTAATCAACTATATGTGTTTAATGTAGAATTGTTACGTTCACCATTTTAATGTCAATTTGTATTATAAACACATCTACTTGTAATCGACTATATGTGTTTAAAGTGGTATTGTTACGTTCATCATTTGAATGTCAATTCGTATTATAAACACATCTACTTGTAATCAACTATATGTGTTTAATGTGGAATTGTTACGTTCATCATTTCAATGTCAATTCGTATTATAAACACATCTACTTGTAATCAACTATATGTGTTTAATGTGGAATTGTTACGTTCATCATTTCAATGTCAATTTGTATTATAAACACATATACTTGTAATCAACTATATGTGTTTAATGTGGAATCGTTACGTTCATCATTTTAATGTCAAGTTGTATTATAAACACATCTACTAGTAATCAACTATATGTGTTGAATGTGGAATTGTTACGTTCATCATTTCAATGTCAATTTGTATTATAAACACGTCTACTTGTAATCAACTATATGTGTTTAAGGTGGAATTGTTACGTTAATCATTTGAATGGCAATTGTATTATAAACACATCTACTGGTAATCAACTATATATGTTTAATGTGGAATTGTTACGTTCATCATTTCAATGTCAATTTGTATTATAAACACATCTACTTGTAATCAACTATATGTGTTTAATGTGGAATTGTTACGTTAATCATTGCAATGGCAATTTGTATTATAAACACATCTACTTGTTATCAACTACATGTGTTTAATGTGAAATTGTTACGTTAATCATTTGAATTGCAAGTTGTATTGTAAACACATCTACTTGTAATCAACTATATGTGTGTAATGTGGAATTGTTACGTTAATCATTTGAATGGCAATTTGTATTATAAACACATCTACTTGTAATCAACTATATGTGTTTCATGTGGAATTTTTACGTTAATCATGTCAATGGCAATTTGTATTATAAACACACCTTATTGTCTACTTGTAATCAACTATATGTGTTTCATGTGGAATTGTTACGTAAATCATTTGAATGGCAAGTTGTATTATAAACATATATACTTGTAATCAACTAAATGTGTGTAATGTGAAATTGTTACGTTAATCATTTCAATGGCATTTTGTATTATAAACACATCTACTTGTAATAAACTATATGTGTTTCATGTGGAATTGTTACGTTAATCATTTCAATGGCAATTTGTATTATAAACACACCTACTTGTCTACTTGTAATCAAATATATGTTTTTAATGTGGAATTGTTACGTTAATCATTTCAATGTCAGTTTGTATTATAAACACATCTACTTGCAATCAACTATATGTGTTAAATGATCTCAGAATTAATTTGCATTCTTCGGCGTTTATGAACGTTGGGAGTAAAAAAGGGGGATAGTGAATATAATACATTTGCCATTTACAAACGACGTTTAAAAACGCATAAACGCCGAAAGATACGAATGAATTCTTAGTAGTATAGTCAACAGAATTCACTTCTATATGTAGTCATGAGCCATTGGCGACCGGGACAGCCGGGGCAGTCGGGCAGCCATGTTGCCGTAGGTCACGCTTTGTCCTAGACGCTCCCAATATCTGGGTCATCCATTCCCTCTTCCAATGGCATCGCGGGTTTTACCCACTCACGCATTATGGGGTTTCCGTGGGCGCGGTAGTGAGATTATGTTCCGAAGATTCACGCCATCAAATAGCGGATATTCCCTTCGGGATGTTCTCTTGACTCATTAACTTGACCGAGATATAGAGAAGCACCTAGTGTTTTTTTGTTGGTAATGTTTTGTCCAACAACATATGATTATCCCCACCAATGCATGTCATCACTTTTTTCCATGACAACATATTACTAATTAACAATTAGAAGTATACCACTCCTTTTGACGAACTCCGCGATCCTTTATGAGGCATGTTTTTTGCAATGACATCATTGATCAACATTCAGTTTGATTAGTCGATTGATTAAGACTCATACCAAAGATGCTTCCTAGAAGTGGACGATTTGGTTTAATTGGTCACAACAAAATGAATAAACAGTGTCTTTAAAAGCCGATGTATAATTCAAATTGCGTCAGCTGAGTATGAAATCGGAATGAGAGAAAGAAACGGTATTGCTAAATAAAACAAAACGTGCTTGTTAAAAAAATAAAATACATTAAGATTGTTATAAAGTAGCATTGATTTTATATCAGCTAATGAGGTTAGTGTTATTTATTAACAGTTTACGTGCGCATTATTAAATAAAAATATCATTGTAAATGGGAGGGGCTGACGTCGGGTGACCCGGATACGGGAGGGACTAGGACATCTTGTGACCTATGACGACATGGCTGCCCCGACTGTCCTGGCTGCCCCTGGTTCCTGGCTCCATATAGAGGTGAACTCTGTTTACTACTCTATTATATTATATTATATTGTATTGTATTGTATTGTATTGTATTGTATTGTATTGTATTGTATTGTAAAGTATTGTATTGAATTATATTGTATTGTATTATATTGAATTGTATTGTATTGTTATGCATTGCATTATATTGTATTGTATTGTATGTTTTTGTAGTGTAATATAAAAATGTATTAAATTATATTATATTATATTATATTATATTATATTATATTATATTATTTTATATTATATAATAATATTATATTATATTATATTATATTATGTTTTATTATATTATATTATATTATTTTATATTATATTATATTATATTATTTTATATTATATTATATTATATTATATTATATATATTATATTATATTATATTATATTATATTATATTATATTATATTATATTATTTTATATTATATTATATTATATTATATTATATATATTATATTATATTATATTATATTATATTATATTATATTATATTATATTACCATCAATAGGCTGTCTTTGTAGAACGATAATTGTAAATGAAACGCAATAGAGACAAAGACCGTCAGTGTATGTTCAGACAGTGGAAGAGCCATTGGATGTGTGCGAAGTTGCTCTCTGCCTCCTTGAGATGATACTTTTTACAGAAAATATTAAGTACATGTAAATATATATATGTTTAGTTCTTCACTGTCATTATAATCGTTATTAATTCAGTTATTTAAATTTTCTTCCATTTTCATGCACGATAATGATGATACAAACAGAAGTACAATATGACCGTCTTCACAATCTTTTTTTTAAATTTTACAGTAAACAGTATCTTTTTTATATGTCTGTTTTTCCTTTTTGATGTGTGTTTAGCATGTTTGACTCTTTACAAGGTGATCAATTACGCTGACAAATGCCTCGAACCGAAGATAGTAGACCAGTAGTAACATACGTATGTTCCCTGAGACATCCAAATATGCATGTTAGAAGTCGTTAATAATGTGTAAATTAAAGAAATTATGCAGACATTAAGTCGTTTGTTAGTAACCAATAACTCAGATATTAATGAACTCAGCATGTATGCTTGAAGACCACATTAATTGTCGTTTGCATTATTAAAAGCTTCTGAAATATCCTGATATAATAGCACGTTATATACTGCATTTAAAATAAAGAAACTGCTAAAGATTTACATAATGCTAACGCATGTTTTACTTGTGTTGCCGTTGCATATTTTATTACTTAACAGCCGTTTACCGTTTCACCCAGCAGATGTTGACCGTTGCTTTGTTGATAATATACTGTCTCTGTAACTGCAGTTTTCCACCCTCTTTTGTAAGACCGTAGCAATGTGATTTTTTTTAAATGGTGTCAGTTATATTGGTATATTATTTCATAAGCATTTTAAATGATATGTTGCACAAAAAATGACAGCAAAATTAAAAGGAAATGACGATTAAATATGTTTTTCAACATAAAAGAAAAACACGCAAACAGGTTAATGGGAATATAGCGACACAGTCAAACAATCTTTATTGTTGAGAGTTCTGAAAAAACTTGGAAAACGGTGAAAGAATTATCAAAATCGGATGATAAACAAAGAAGATATGATCATTTGAATGTTCTGTTGAAACGGAGTTTTAGAGCTATGACATCACAGTTCTAAATGACCATATATGAAATATTGATCTTTATGAAAATTTACTCTTTGATAGGGTTAAAAATAAAGTAACTGTATGAAGACTATGTATAACTAATGGCAATAATGCTTTATATGACCAGTTAAGGTATTCACTTGTACTGATTTTCTTTGCTTTAAATGATACTTATCAATATTCCATATATGGTCATATGGAACAATGACGTCATAATTTTCAAAAGTGGGGATCCCATATCTATTTTAGAACAAACTTAAACTTGTCACATCATTTTTGTGCGTCGTTGTGGGATAATGAATTGACAAACTGATTGGTGCAAATGACAACATGTTTTATTCGGCCAGACAGGGCCCTATATTATACGGCTCTAACAGACGAGGCTCTCCCAGACAATGTTTAAGTCTGTATATGTATACACATTTTATCCATGCACGCAAATATGACGTGGCCTTAAAAATGGCAGACTCGTCAACAAAATAATGACTGAAACTTCCTTGAACCATACTTAAAACAGATGAGGTATCTATGAACTTTAATTAAATAACATTAACATTTTATCACGAAGCATTTGTCCCTGAACATAGCCATCCTAGAATACCACATCATGTCTCTACAATTCAAATGACAACTGTGACCACTTTCTGACCATGGCCGAGTTATTAAGCATATAAAATCAGTTCACACAAAATGTCAGCGCTATATTATATTATAGTAATTTAAAAGAAAATCAAATCAACAGACTAAATGATATCTGGTTCGGTAGTATAATTAGTATGAGCTCGAGGAAGCTATATGTTTGAAAAGTGCATTCGCACTGGTGTGTCTAACTTTATCAATAAATGGAATGAACGTCCTGTTCCCCTTTTTATAATCAATATACATAAACTCCGTCGAAATATATGACTTTGACGCATTTGTTTATCATCCGATTTTGATAATTCTCTCACCTTTTTGCAAGTTTTTCAGAACTCTCAATATAATAGCTGTTTGGCTGTGTCGCTACTTTCCCTTTACTAAATCAACAGAGTAGCATAAAAACATGTTTATTCATCGCGGATAGTTTATAGTTATTGTCACGATCCTGATATTTTAAATAAAACAACTGTTAAGTCTTTCAAAAGTAGACCTCTAATGTGACAGGATGTTTTGAACAGAAGTTCCACGAACAGACGTTGATTCAATGGTATCGAGTCGTTTGGCACTATCCCTTCTACACCGTTAACTTGAAACTATGGTATTTGATTGAAATTTATGTTAGGTGTGCAATGGATTATTACAATATGAATACCTTCCCTGGGGCGGGTCTAGGATGGGAGTAGTTTTACATAACATCTACAATTACACCTACATGCTTAACGGAATTATTTATGTATTTTTGTCGCCTCAATGGTCAATACACATACAAAATCGTTATGGCGTGTCCCCCTTGGTGTTTTTTCATATAGGGTCACGTTGCAGCCATGTTTATAGACGTTCGTAAGATCCGTACACGGCAGCCATGTTTATAGACGTTCGTAAATTTCGTAAATTTAGCTTTTAATTGTTCTTTGTTATTCTACCATAGGTTAAACTATAGTTTTGGTGCAATATAGTCAAGTTAAGAGTATAAAAAAATGCTTTAAGCTATTATTATTATAAATGATTGAACCACGCAAGCTATGTATAAAACCTAACGGGACGCCGCCAGTTTGAAAAAGTCTTTGAAAACTGATATCATATCTTGTAATTTCGGAAACAATAAGATTGGTGCTCTCTTCACAGCACTGGAACTATCTCCCTGGCATTGGAGCTATCGTTTTTATAAGAAATCGCGTATTCCTCCCCCTAAAATGTTCTAAATGTTATTATTTTGTCAACAGGCAATATACGGACACCAGCTGGTTGATATTTGATGTGTTAAGGTTCCAGTAAAGTCTTTTAGATATCATTGAATTATATAGGGAAATCTCAAACTAACATAATTTCCAGATTTCTAATTATTTTTACACCGAATTTGCAATATAAATTCTTCACATTCCAATCTGGGTAGTAGGAGCAATAAATAGTAAAATAAATCCATACACGGTTAATAAAAGTTGTTTTTCCTTTTCAAGGCACGTGTATATTGTTTAAGGGGCTACTAAACAGTTGAGGCGTAATAGCAGGAAATGCAACACGAGGTGACTGCGTATGGTTTGAAAGCTGTAGTCCCGCGGTTATTTAATGGTGAAGATTTCTCTTCATAGACTTTACTGGAACTTTAATGTCGATATGTAGCATAAATACGCACACATTGTGGAGAAACCTCGGTAGCGATCAAGTCAAGAAGAAACCCTGCTAAGATCGAACGGGGTAAAACTATCCATAACCACACGGAACTGTATTCCCGGATTTGTCATATCAAGGCAAATAAACAAATAAAGAAAGAAGAAAAAGCAAAGCATCCCACCATGTTTACCTTCATTTTGACGTTGGAACTACCTCTGAAGTAGCGATGGAGCACTTTTGCATGAACCTCCAAACGGAGGTATCTACTCATTACCAGCCGTGATTACATCGGCGAACATAAAAACAACAACAAAGTTTACAGATAGTGAGCAGATTCTCACTTAATAGCGTGATGCTCAAGACAATAGCGTTTGAAGGCACGTGTATATTGTTTAAGGAGCTACTAAACTGTTGAGGCGTAATAGCAGAAAATGCAACACGAGGTAGACTGCATATGGTTTGAAAGCTGTAGTTCCGCGGTTTCTTAATGGTGAATATTTATCTTCATAGACTCTATCCTACGTAGTATTTAACATAAATTTATCGATAGTCTCTATATAGGTCACGCTCTTAATCACGAAGACTGCTTGTAGTAAAATCTTCATGAGTAAATAATAGGAGTGCAACGATTAATCGAGATACGATGATATCGCGAGACTTTCTCTCACGATACACGTATCTTACCATGGGGTCTGTATCGCGATACGGTAACGATACACAAATAAGCACAAACTTGCTCTTACTGACAAAATAATCTAACAATTAATTGTAAAAAAATACTTTTCTTAGGTGTTTATATTATTTGAGGTTGTTTAAAGGATTATTAATGTAAGTAGCTACTGTTACCCCTCATATGCTAATATCTTTACTTGTTTTGCGAAAATAATGTATTATTTAATGAAACTGTGTATCACGATACGTATCGTATCGTCAGTCAAGTATCGCGATATATATTGTATCATGAGCAAAGCGTATCGTTACAATAAATGATGCAAGTATATGACAATCTGAGACAACTGATTGGTTGAAAAAGTTGGGTAAGAGTTGTTGAGTATAACGGGTCCCATCTGCCTGTCGTGGTGAGGAATGCATACATTCTGCGTGAAATCAAATGTGTAATGTAACACTTTAATATATCCCCAATGGTAAGCAGTATGTATGTGTTGATAGTATAGGCACATTTGTATAAGGTTTAAATTTAAAAGAAGAATCAACTAGCACTGATGTAATGTTATCTAGACATTAACATTTAAAATAAATAAAACATTATGAAAATATAAAAAGAAACATAGCCTGGTTTGAACTTGCAGTAGCGAGTTTTGAGGTCAATTACAAATATAATTAATATTACGGTACATAGAGGGGATGGTGGTGGTGGTTGTGGATGGTGTGTTTGTGTGTGCGTGAAGAATGTTGGGGGGCATCATAAAATATGGGTCGGCACAGGTGTAGCTGGCTAATATTAAGGTGTTTTAATCATGTTTGTATAAACTGTAAATATATTCTATTTTATCTGAGGATCATATGTTAGACTCGCTTGTAGCCAAATATGTTATCCTTTTGAAATAAAATAAAGATATTATTATAGTTTACACATGGTTATTACCACATAGAATACTGACATAGCACATAGGATAGTATATCATTTTATACTAAAAGAGCAAAAAGAAACGAAACTTTTAGGCTCCTTACATACTGTACGTATTTTACGTATTTGTGTTTGTTCATATATTGTTGTATTTACCAGTGATTGAAACTCGCCACCGATACCTCCACCACATCTTACACAATAAATATCAAAACGGTAATAGACTGGAGCCACATGGGTGCAGATATTTTTTTGACAATAACTCCTGCGTAAAGCGTGAAATACAGAATTTAAGAGATGCATGGGTCGTGGAATGTATACTCGGCGTAGCTTGGCCCGTTTTCAACATACTCCCAATACGAGGTGCGACGCGCCGAGTGGGGGAGGGTTTTGGAGTGGAGTTTGGAAAAGTATTCTTTATGAGTTTATCTAAAAAGTAGCACGAAGAAGCCGTCAGCTTGTTGTGGAACGGAATTTCGCAGCGTGTGGTATCTGATCATATTGGCTTTCATAAATGCATTATTACAAGACGTGTTCGTCTGCGAGAGACTGGTTTGACCAACGGCCGCCATAGACGAGGACGTACACGGGTTATGTCACGTGAAGATGATGCGTACATTTGTCTCGCGCATATACATAAGCGTTTACTCGCCCCAGCAGAAACCGACGTGAATATAATGGGTCCTCATAACAACCGAATAAGAGCAAGAAACTTTGCTAATCGACTACGTTCATTCGGGCTAAGAGCTAGAAGTATTTATGTGAGATTACTTTTGACCTGAGAAAGACGTCAGCGTCGTATGGAATGGCTTACTGCATATCGTTCCGGAGTATATTCCTCTCACAAGCGGTGACAGACAGGTTATGTTCTCTGACGAGTCTCGGTACCTCCTATACCGGTCCAACAGAACGTCGCGGTGAACTGTTGACCGACGTTTGCGTG
This sequence comes from Cyrtodaria siliqua, assembly GCA_037043455.1. Lineage (NCBI taxonomy): Eukaryota > Metazoa > Mollusca > Bivalvia > Adapedonta > Hiatellidae > Cyrtodaria > Cyrtodaria siliqua. Next base: position 246,245 of record JAWPHD010001519.1, on the reverse strand, counting down.
GTGTTGGGTGGCAGTGTATTGATGGTATGGGTCGATATATGCCATGGTCATAAGCCACCACTCATTTTCGTCGATGTGAATATAAAAGCAGTACGTTATCGGGATGCCGTTCTTCAGCCAGTGGTCGTTCCTTGCAAAACGTTACAATTAAGCATTTCAGTCATTACTACAGTCATTTATATATTATTGTAGTTTTCTTACTTATCACAACAACGTATGTAAAAGTATGGTGGTAAAGGTCACAGCCTAACTTCAACTGCGCAATATTTAAATAGTTATTGTTTACGTTTAAACACGATTTCTTGCGAGTTTCCACATTAAAGCACCCCCGATTGTAATGATATGATCTCACAAGACAGTGTTAGATTCAGATTAGATAAAATAGACATTACTGGAATGTAGACAGTGGCATTAAATGCCTTGTACCGTATCATGTGTATCCGCTAGTTTTGTAACATTGGTTATGTTTTGAAAATTAACTTGAAATTAATTTGACATGGCATACCAATTAGTTGCTTCAAGGTCCTGTGCCAGTACCTATGCCTTTCGATGGGGGTAAAGTGATAACACTCTTTGAATTGTATGACATTCAATTTTGTTTTGTGGTGGAGGCGGACCATCCACTTTCCCTGGGTAGAACCTGTACTGTATACCTTCCACCATCCGTAAGAATCGACACTTTCTTACTGGTAAAGTTCAGTTTCCAGTGGGATTTGAACCCCCAGAGGTGAGAGGTGTAAACGTTTAAGACGCAGCATCCTTACTATCCCGGCCACGATTCATATATTAGACTTAGGACTAGACATCGTCTAAAATGTTTCTGTACATTTGGTTTCATCGAGAAGTGAGAAAACTTCACTGTTATTCACTCCAAAACAACAAAGATTCTCATTTATTTAATATCAAAGTGGTACAACTTGTATATTCACATTCGTGAAAACATAACTTTTCGAATTACTCGGTGAAATAAAGTCTGTTATTCATTCCAAAACAAGACATATCCTCTATAAACGTCTATAAAATAACAATTCGGTGTATTTCTCGTTGTCTGCTCCAACTGATAAACTGATAGAAAATGATAGTGTGGATGTTGCATTATAATTAACAATGATGCAGGTGTAAAAGCCGTAAAATGCAAGACAATGTCGAATGTGTACGATTAGAAAACTGTAGACTATTTTATTTTAACAATACGAGATACATTCGCAATGTCAATATTAATAATGTTCGCACTGCGTGTATTTACCTTTAATGCATATTCAAAATATTGAACGCATAAAGACTAACTATGTAAAGGCATATACGATAGTGAAGTCTTCTTTACACGATGGTACCCCCAGTGTCCCAAAATGCAATTCCAATCCTCCTTTCCATAAAACCTACCAACCCTGCAAGTTTCATTGCAATACTTCACCACTCCTAGCAAACGTTATTGAGCGGAAACATGTTTCTTTTTAGAAACAATGACATTGACCTTAAACCCAGTGATCCTAATTTCAATGCCAACCTTCCTTTCCACATAAGCTACCCACCCAGCAAGTTTCATCGCAATACATTACTCCTAACAAAAGTTACTGAGCGGAAACCATTTTTCTATTTGTATTAACAGTGACCTCGACCATGACCCCAGTGATCACAATTGCAATCCCCACCTTTCTTTCAGCATAAGCTACCTACCCAGCAAGTTTCGTTACAATACCTCACTTCAATGGATGAAAAAGGAAGGCACTATCGTGTTAACGAGGCCAAATAATAGCATATTTCAGAAAATCAAGGACTATAACTCTGGTGTAAATGATCCGATCTAACTGGTTTTTGAACTCGTCCGATTGATATCAACAATCTGGTAGTGTTTGGTAAAGATCGGATGAAAACTAGGCGAAAAATGTGTTTTTAAATAAATCAAGGGCCATAATTCCGGTTTGCTGGTATTCAATCTTGACTGAGCTTTCATTAATATTAGTATACTGATTAAGTTTGGTAAAGATCAGATGAAAACGAACGTCCTATCGTCTTAACGAGACTGAATTTTGCATATTTAACTAAATCAAGGGCCATAATTCTGCTTTTACTGGTCCGATCTGGCTGTTTTTTGAACTCGTCTGAGCTTTTATTGATATCCACAATATGATAAAGCTTGCAAAAGATCAGACGAAAAACGAGGCAAAATACCTATTTTTAACTAAATCAAGGGCCATAACTTCGGTTTTAGTGATTCCATTTGGTTGGTTTTCAAACTGTCTGAGCTTTCATTAATATTAGTACTCTGGTAAAGTTTGAAAAAGATCAAATGAAAAGCGAACGCCCTATCGTCTAAACGATGCAAAACATAGCATATTTAACTCTGCTGTTACTGGTCCGAACTGGCTTTTTTTTTTAACTCGTCTGAGCTGTCATTGATATTACAATCTTGTAAAGTTTTGGTAAAAATCGGATGAAAAAAGAAGGCTCTATTGTCTTAATGAGGCAAAATACAGCATTTTTAACAAAATCAAGGATCATAATTCCGGTGTTACTAATCCGATTTGGCTGGTATTAGAACCTGTCCGAGCTTTCATTAATATTAGCAATTTGGTAAAGTTAAGTAAAGATCTGATGGAAAACAAAGACTTATCTACAACCCTTTCTTTCCAACTATGGTTCATAATATTTATCCTAAAGAACTTCGGCTTCATAAAGAAAATATATCAAATAATAACGCTGCTTTTCTTGATGTAGATCTCTCGATTGAAAATGGTAAAATAATTAGCAGAGAGATGATTTTAATTTTGACATTGTTAATTATCCCCACTTGGATGGGGATGTCCCCCGAGCAACTTCTTATGGGGTTTATCTGTCTCAACTTATTCGTTTTTCTAGAGCTTGTACTCGAGTTGAGGATTTTAATATTCGTAATCTTTGTATAACTAAAAAGTTACTCAATCAGGGTTACCGGTACCATAAACTTCGTAAAACCTTTGCAAAATTTTATTATCGTAACCCTGATCTTCTTTCCAAATATAAATGTAATTTAAGGACTCTTCTGCGACAAGGACTATCACAACCTGACTTCTATGATGATGTGATTTATAAACTTCGTAAGATTCTTGGTCATGATCACTTTCATACTATCTTTGTTAAACTTGTTAAAAAGTTTATCAAAAGAGGTTATGACCCTATCATTTTGCAACGTACTGCATGCTTGGTGGTGGACCCTTTTACAGTTCGCCACTATGCTTTCCTCTTTAATTGTACCATGACCGGACAGGCTGTGGACCCTATGATGACGCCTACCTAAAGCCCATTGGGACGGTGCCGTTTGATGTTTGTCCATGATCTTTCTTGTCGTGCCCTGAATGGTGTATTATCTTACTGCTCTGGCTTCTGCCAAGTCATTGAGTACTTTCATTGTGGCTTTCTAGGCTATTGTTTTTTTGTATTATATTTACACGAGCATATTTGTGTTTAACTTATATTGCCTATTGATGCTGCCTTGTTGGTTAGAGATTAGATCATGGCGGGGATTTCTTTATTTACACTGTCCTGTTTTAATGGGATGACGATAGGGTAAGTGTGAGGTTTGGTGCACCCTAGAACCGACTTAAACCCCAAGTGGCCTACTTGCCACTGACCGTTCCAAGGCGGTAGCCCTATTGTCAACTCTTTTGTGTTCGTGATGTCGTTTGCATTTTTTATTAATTTTGCCTTTTCGTTTGTCTGTTTGCGTGTTTGTTTTTGTGTTTTGTGGTTGACTGTCGTCCTTGAATGCTGCGTTCCCTGTCCGATATTTCTATCCTTCTTGTCGTATTAACTTTCGTATAAAAATAAGTGGATAAGTGCTATAGTACTTTAATAGCGCAATAGCCAGTTTGAAGGTGAACCTGCCAGTGTGTATTATAGTGCGCGCTACCAGTCCATGTTATCTACTCTGTGCTATAATACTGAGTTCCAATTTAAGATTCAGATTTTACCACAACCTAAATCAATTGCCGGGAGAGAAACATGGATCTATAGAATGTCAACGACTACGAATAGTCATTAGGTTACTTATTTTTGCAAAATCTAGTGTTACTATTTCCGACACAAATTCAAGGTAATTCCAGGTTTTGTTAATTTGTCTAAACTTACCAGGAGTTCCTATTGTCTAGCTGAGATATTCTGTCTAAACGTTAACATGTAAGTAAATACTTTTCAACGGTTCTTATTCACGCCCGGGAATCGTATCGCACTCATCGCTCTGGCAATGCCGAGATGTAAAGGCTGAGCATTTTCGGTAACGCAGACGAGCGATAATTGAGGTAGGTGTTTAACATTGTGCAGGATTATTTTTGTATTTAAAACTTTTTTTTAAAATCAAAGAATGTCATGTGCAAGCCAATTGACTAAAGCGACTATTCCAAGAATTTGGGCATCGACCATTTACGCATGTTTGAGAAATACTTTCTGCCGTATGCAATTTATTTAGGGAAACAATCGCAGAACACATGTACATGTAGATGCTATATTTTTAATATCCAGACATTCATTTTGTGAATTCCCCAGATCATAGATATATCTGTCTTACGAAAGTGCAAATTACAAGACAAAAAATTGGTAAATTGAAAATAATTTATCGCCCAAATGCACAGCAATTCAGGCGTGCAACCAACACTGCAGGCGTGCTATGAAATAAGAACCAACTCAATGTGGATATATTCGTCATTTTGAGAGATGCCTATTGATGTTGTACTATAATATTATTATAATTATTGTTTAAATACACATTAACAAACACTCGATAACATCTAAATATCATAACTTACCTGAAGAAAAACATAATTGACCTGTCAGTTTGGCATTTAAACAACCCCAAAAAGTACGCCAAATCAACTAATTATTGAATGTGTTCGAGGTTGAATGTGTTCGAGGTTCAATGCAGCAACTACCGCGCTTTGAAAATATATTTTTCTGCCCCGATATGTTTCGGATCACTTTGGTTTTGTTCATGTTGTTGTTGGTTTGCGCAGAAGATACCAACATGTGTCAGAATTTAATCTTCCGCTTGTTGTCATGACGTCTATGTAGGCATTCGCAAAACATAATTTATTAAATTAAGTCGAGTTGAAACAACGTCAAAGATATATAGCAATCTATTTTAGACGTTTAGTGACCGATTCTATTTTAGACGTTGGAACACTGTATACTGACTGTATAGTTACATGAGCTTGGAGTTCGACTTGAAAACAAATTAACTTGTTCCAGCTTGTTCATTAAGCAGAAAAGCGTCTTTCTTGTTTAAAAAAATACTTACCCATTTCATTCATTACTATGTCATTTTAAACCATATTCTTCGTCTGTTTTCTATCGACCTGGCGAGTTTACAAGTCGGTTCAAACTTCGAACCAACTTTGTAGGGAGCTCCGATTATTTGATTTCATTATTTCTTACGGCTTATAATAAGACCTTCCTTCAACTGAATTCGACCACTCTGCAATCAAAATGAGCATCTCCTTAGTTTAATAAGAACACGGTCCAATTTAGTTGAAATTGACCATCGGTCTGACTCAATTGAATAGAGGTTCAATTCAATTGAAGTGTGGTCTAATTCAATTGCACCTCTCTTTAATTGAATTAGACTTCGCTTTAATTGCATTATAACAAGGCTCAACTGTCATAAGAGAGTTTCAATGGGGATTCTTTTAAGTTGGCTTTCCAGTAAGTACAATATAATATGGCCAGAAAATGTTCAATTCAAAACAACTAGTTTGGCCAGAGCAGTGTAAAGCACTTCGAAGTGTCATGAAAGATTCTTGATTCGAGCCTGGATCAGGTTTTTTTTCCCGAAACAATAAGATGGGAACAGTTGAAATTATTTTTCGAACTGAAAACTTGACACATTTGAAGTGCCTTTACATAGCGATTTGGTGTCCCTATGCGGAGTACTACTAGTATATATTGTATTTATAAACGCATTACCGCCTTCCACAAGGAATCGGTCTCATTGGCGTCGTTCCGTTAAATTAAAGGGATATTCGATAATCTTGAATGTATTAAGCATTAAAATGAACACTTTAATTACTGAATCTAGTATATTTAAAAACAAAAAAACTTGCATCTAATTAAACAAACGGTACTGAAATTTAGAATTTCCATGTCATATTCTGTATTTAAAGGGACACTGTCCTATATTGAGCATAACCAAATAACTGTCTGAATTTTATTTAGTGAAATGTACATGAATACATGAGTAAAGACCCAAACAAGTCTGTAGTAATATATTGGTGAATTTGGAAAAAATGAGTTTTATTTATTGTTTGTAAACAATATTTACACTTTCTGCTGATCACGTGACAGCCATTAGCGCAAAAGGTTTTCTATATAGTGTGTTTTGCGTAATATAAATGGCCCCCTTAGCTCAGTGGGTAGCATTCTCTACAATAGCGCTCTCACCGCCAGTGTAATTTTAGTTTGGGTTGCGAGTAGAGGTACTTATTTTTTTTGTACCGCTATTGAATTACGTCAAACAGTCTTGTTTTATTTAGTAAATATTCAATAATCGTAAGCGTTTAATGCTTGTCAAAACACAGCGTCTTTACTATCCCGGCCGCAGATGCCATAGAGACCATGTTGCCAAGTTGTGAGCCAGATTAGGCCGCAAGTTAAAGTTTTATAAAAGAAACATATCTCTGCCAAAATGAAAGTTTTTCTTGCGGTTATATGAATTAGATACGGGAGTATCGATATCCACATTCTGCGAACGCTCGCTTTGGTCCATTGGCTAGCGCAAGACATTCTCGACTTTAAAAAAGATGTTCACTTGACTAGAACCTCTCTTCAGTTGAATAAGACATGTTTTTAGTTGAATAAGACATATGTTCAATTGAATTAGACCGATATTTGAAGATCGGAAGAAGTTCTCAAACATGCAGAGACGGTCGATGCCCATATTTTGGGAAAAGTCGATTTGGTCAATTTGCTAGCACATGACATTCTTCGAATTTTGAAACAAACAAAAATACAAAAATAATCGTACACGATGTTGGACACCTACCTCAATTTCGGCAATTTTGATCGCTCGTCTGCTTACCGGAAATTCTCCACCTTGAACTTTCGGTATTGCTAAAGTGATGCTGGCGGTGCGATTCCATGGCGTGATGTTTGTCCCGTTCTATATACATCATGTTAGTCATGTTGGAGGGCATATGGTTTCAAATCCTTCTATAGGAAATGTCAACAGGTTACACATAATAACAATGCGCAAAGTGATCGTTTTTTTAATATATTTGTTGATCTTAAATAGCATTATTAAATTGAACGGGTATATAAAGTAAACTCACCTTCAAGCTCCTCGCTAAATAGTTCTGCAATATAAAATATATTTAAATTATACACAGTTATCATTTCAATAGTATGACATGGGCAATATTATATACAGTGTTATAGTTTCAAAATTAATGCAAATCGATCTGTATTTATCTGTATGTTATGTTTAAATGTAAACTATGCATACTATATTTGATAACGTGACTGTGTAAAGTCAACTAAGGTGGAATAAGTATGACATATGCGCTCCTGTATATCACAATATCACTTTAATAGTGCAAAAGTCATTCTGATTTATCTCAAAGATAATGATCTACATGCTTCAGTCAAAATGTATGCATGGTCTCAAAATAGCAGAATAAAAATCATGTATAACAGTCTTTCAATGAAACGTGTGAAACAAACATATATTTGTTAACCATTTCAAACCAATAATAATAATAATATAAGCAAGGTTTTACGCAAGCGTTAAATAGCAATCAAGAGAAAATATCATTATGTCTGGGTTGGAATTGGGAACAAAGAAATATAGAAAGATCGGACAGGGAAAGTAGCATTCAAGGAGGACAGTCAACCACAAAACACAGAAACAAACAGCAAACAGACAGACAAGAAGGAAAAAGTAATAATAAATGCAAACGGCATCACGAACACAAAAGGGTTGACAATAGGGCTACCGCCTTGGAACGGTCAGTGGCAAAGTAGGCCACTTGGGGTTTAAACCGGTTCCAGGGTGCACCAAACCTCACACTTACCCTACTGTCATCCCATTAAAACAGGACAGTGTAAATAAAGAAATCCCCGCCATGATCTAATCTCTAACCAACAAGGCAGCATCAATAGGCAATATAAGTAAAACACAAATATGCTCGTGTAAATATAATACAAAAAAAACAATAGCCTAGAAGGTCACAATGAAGGTGCTCAATGACTTGGCAGAAGCCACAGCAACAAGAGAATAAACCATTCAGGGCACGACACGAACGAGCATAGACAAACACCAAACGCCACCGTCCCAATGGGCTTTAGATAAGCGTCATCATAGGGTCCACAGCCTGTCCGGTCATCGTACAATTAAAGAGGCAAGCATAGTGGTGACCTGTAAAAGGGTTCATCACCAAGCATGCAGTACGTTGCAAAATGATAGGGTCATAACCTCTTTTGATTAACGTTTTAACCAGTTTAACAAACATAGTATAAATCACATCACCATAGAAGTCAGGTTGTGATAGTCCTTGTCACAGAAGAGTCCTTAAATTACTTTTAGATTTGGAAAGAAGATCATTGTTACTATAATACAATTTTGCAAAGGCTTTACGAAGTTTATGGTAACGGTAACCCTGATTGAGTAGCTTTTTAGTTATACAGTGACTTCGAATATTAAAGTCCTCAACTCGAGTACAACCTCTTGAAAAATGAATAAGTTGAGACACGTACACCCCTTAGGAAGTTGCTCGGGGAACATCCCCATCCAAATCGGAATAATTAACAATGTCAAAATTAAAATCATCTCTCTTGTCATAGATTTTACTAATTATTTCTCCATTTTCAATCGAGAGATCTAAATCAAGAAAAGAAGCGTTATTATCAGATATATTAGCTTTGTATATATTAGCTTTGTTAAGCCGAACATTTTTAGGATAAATATTATTAACCATATTTGAAAGGAAAGGGTTGTCAATGTTCAATATGTCATCCAGATACCAGGAGTTGTCATTAAAGGCTTCAATAACATCTGCCTGGGTATCTGGTGAAAGACTCAACATGAAATATCGTTCATAGCAAAATAAAAACAAATCTGCGACAAGTGGTGCACAGTTCGTAACCATAGGGATACCAACAATTTGTCAATACACGGTGGTTCCATACCTGACGAAAATATTATCTAATAGGAAGATGAGTGCTTCACAAACTTCATAGCAAGTACACATAGTATAATTGTCTAAACTACCGTTAGTAAAAAACGCTTTAATAGTATTACATGCCAAAAATGTACATAATAACCGATCAAGTCGCGGGTGTTAAAACAATATTGAAAAAAATAATCTTGTCAGGCAGACGTTAACACGACACGACCATTTTTTCTTACCAGACACTTTCTTCCCAATTTTTACAATCAGTTCTCCATATCAAACATTTTGAATCAAGGTGGGCGACCTCGCTTTGCTCTAGTCGAAGTTGTAGCACGACGTGCTAGAAGTACACCTCAGCTCAGAAATACAAGTGCTCACATATAGGGGATGCGTGTGCGTTAGCGTGTGCATTACAACACAGATAACTTGGCACTGCTACCATGTGTAATTATAATATTGCGTTATCAAAGCGAAAAACTCAAAGAAACGGTTCATTGCTACATTACCATGTGCAATTATGAAAACCAGTTCCGGCAGCGAATAATAAACGTGTCTTAAATCATAACATGTATTTTAGGTTGATACTTCCATACGTTTTGTATATTATATGTTCATACAAGTATGTCCTATATGGTTGTTCAAGATTTCTTATTTGGGATTTTGTTTTAAACTATAAGGTTTACATCAGTAGTTGAATGCGCACTATATGTGTCTTAGAGATTGTGAGAAATTCAATACATTAGGGCCTGGAATAGTTTAACATACGCATAAACGTTTTCCTATACCATCATCAGAACAGGGTGTACTGGACTAGTGTTTTATTACCAATAAAGGGCCGACATTGGAAATGTAAAACATGACTCATTTATGGATTATACAATGCTAATAATGTGGTTGAAATAATACAATTTAGACGACCAGAAATGAAACAATATACATATATATGAAATATAGTCAGCATCATTATAATATGCAAACACGTAACTGACTGCTAAAAGCAACAGGAATATGTTTTGCTTCGAAGTGAATTAAATCATACACGATGCAGGAAAATATACACAAGAAGGTTTTTTTTAAATGCAACAAGCACCTAGGGAAGATTTTAATACGGCCATGTGAGAGACAATAGCTTTGATTTACGCTCACAAGAAGCTTATCCTGTCATGACGTATAGGTATTCAGTATTATTACGCTGATCATATGATATATTGTAGCATCAGGATAGAATAAATCTGGTAGTAAAGACAAAACTTGCACTAGTCATACTTAACATACTTAACATGAACAAAAGCGTTTGTGTGGTACTGTGTGGCGGCTGTAAGAAATTGCCCGGACTACAAATCAGTAGTGTTATTACTTACTGGTCCTTTGGGATCATCAGGCCCAATATCTGTGGCTTTAAAGTAGAATATCACTTACGACGGTTCTAGGAGGCGTGAGATATGTTGCACTTTACATTACCTCTCATGAACAGACTCAATTAAAACCGAGTCTGCTATTTTTATCTCTTGTTTGTTGCTTCCAAGGGATCACTTTTTCAGTATTTATACATTGTGGAAACAATTTAAAAGTATGTTTTAAATATATTACACTTTTATTAGAAAAAATAGTATCACTCAAAACTGGCCTATGAAAAATATCTGCATTAATATTTTTTTTATTTGTACTTAAAGTAACCGCTGTTAATAATCTTACTGCATGAGATACAGCCATTTTACCAATGTTTTGTTTGTCCTACGCAAGTTTGTATTTGTTGATGGTGTAGGCGAATATTTGCACTTTATTATAGATGGAATATCTGCAATAAATGGGTCAAAATTGTACGTTTTCAAAGCCAAATAACAACATTATTCCTGTATGATAATGCGCTATGTTAGTATCTAGCATGTATATAAGATACGTCTGCTAGTACATATGTAAAGTAACCGCCGGTAATAACCTAACGACAGGTGATACAACCACACAACCGTTGTTTTATGCCACTTGGCACTTTATATTATTTGATGGAATAGGCGAATAACAATGCTGATTCTCTAACGCCGGGGTGATAGAAGACGAACTCATTTCTTACTCTGTGTGTTTTGGTCGGACATAAGAATAGATATTTTAGGTGTATTTGTTAATGTAATGCTCTACCAAGAATTGTCAAAGGAAAATGAAGACGAGATCGATTGCGTATGTTTGAAAACTATATACCGTTAAGTGTGAACAAGCCGAGAGACATTCACGATGTAACATATTAATAATTCCCGCACAAGGGGTTATTTGCCTACATGGTCTAGTGTAAATAGTTACACGAGCTTGTAGTTCGACTTGAAAACAAAGTAACTTGTTTCATTAAGCAGAAATGTGTCTTTCTTTTTTAAAAATACTATAAGTAATACCCAGGTATGTGTAGTCTTAAAGGGACACATGGACGTATTCATCATAGTCATATTTCTTTATAATTATTACATGTGTTACTATATATAGTAACAAAAACGGCCTCTTTTTCGTGTAATACAGGCATTGCCTACGCGGGCATATTGAACAAGCGCGTCAAACGGCGAACCAAAATCCATATGAAGGACCAAAAAACCCATCTAGAAGGCCGAAAATCTATATTAAATCTAGACTGCATTACATACGTTTAGCATTAAATTATAGATATTTGTTTTAATAATCGACCACGAACCAGTCATATCGTGCATCAACACGTGCATCTAATGACAACTGCGACGGTTGAAAATGGCAGCCAGAATGCTCGCTACCCTGTCAAGATTACCATAGTGCACACAGGCGATCGTTAGAAGACGATACAAAGATGAGGACGGACATCAATGAAATTGTGGAATAATAAAAATCAAGAACAGTTCAGTCTAAATCAAATTATGACGTGAAAAAAACGTGTGACTGGCTCGGTGACGTTGATCGCCGGGCTCGAGTAAATCCAACGTGAAGAACTTAATATGCATGTATTACTGTTTTCTTCCCCATTACGAAACAAATAGATCAAGGGCCAAATTTGGGTCTGTCATAAGATAAATTGAAATAGAAAGCAGTCACTTTGTTATATGAAAATACCACAGAAATTCGAATATAGTGCTGACCCGTTTACCGACGAAAATACGACGATACTCTGTTACAGCACCTAAATATTTTTGGCGATGTCGTGATAGATTATTATATATATATTAAATTATTCATGTGCATAAAATATCAACTGCGTCGTTGTTTTTGATCAAAATGTCTACAACAACCTAATTTTACCTATCATAATATGTACTGCCGTTTGGGTCTCAGTTACATTTCAAATACAAGTCATCCAGGAAACAATCGTTTTATCCTTAAATTATATTTGCAAACCAAAATGCCCTTTTGACAGAAACAGAAAAACTGACAAAGTCAATGCCGTGGAATAAAAACGTCACGATTGTCTTACAAAGATTACGTCAGTAACGTGTCAGTGTAATTTTAATTGAGGGGTTGAATTTGTGGCTTGGGAACAAGGTACCGAATTGCCTATTTCAAATAACACATCCTATGATTGTGGTATATTATCGTCACACGTTCATTTTATTCTTGTACATCAATGAATACAAATGGATCTAAATAGTCATAATTAAACACAAAATACACAAGTAGATAGTATAGAACATGGGGTGTCTGGCACAGTTCCCCCTCGGGGTCCCCCCCCCACCCCCCCCCCCCCCCCCCCCCCCATGAAAAGATGGCAAATGTGCGTGTTGCGGCATGCAAACAAGTTAAAATCACCAGGAAGAACTGATTGAAACAACTTCCATTTAGTTCCGATCCGGGATGATGCTGTACTATCATACCCCACCAACAAATTTCAAAATTTGTTTTGTAAACTCCTTCAGGAAAAAATTCTCCAGAAACCCAACTTTCTATACTACTTATAAATAGGTTTCCAATGAACATACGAAATTAGAAAACCATGATTATTTCAAACCCTGTCGAAATGACTGGTGGAAATGCTCCCCTATGCAATTGGCAATAATACGTTTCTGGATATTAAACATCAAAAGCTACTACTCATGTTCCAAGACTGGGGGTTAAGGTTCAAATACACATCACTCACCTCTCATCACAGTAATACTCATCACAGTTTGAGAATAAAAATATGTACGAACATTTACAAACTATATGCAGCAAGTGTGACGAGCTTACATGAGATTGTGCTTTTAATTTATTGCTGGAAAAGGAATCTCATAAAACAAAAATACTTATCAATAATGATGATAATTTAACAGGAATACAACAAATGCATGTAAATATTAAAAATACTTCTAACATAAATTCTACGTCGGGAACTGATGATAATTCAATCTGTAACATAAGTTGTATAGATACCGAGACTGTTGTGAGTGAAGTTTCGTTGTCCTCAACTAAAGATGCTATTTCGAATGATAATATAACAAATATAGTAACCACAGATAACGCTAATACCATTGAATCAAATAATGTGCATTTAAAGAACAACAATTCAAACGTAAGTTCATTCAACTATAATAAAAAATGATTACATATTGCTAATATTAACGTACATCATATAATGCCAAAGATTAATGAAATAAAATACCACTTAAGCCAACCAAACTCGACAGATATATTAGGGCTCTGTGAAACCCTTTCTTACTGCAAATACCGATGAAAATGATATATATATCAACAATTTTACATTTGAAAGAAAAGACAGGAAAGGTAGACAAGGAGGTGGTATCCTAGTATATATAGCTAATAAAAGTTCCGTATACACGTCGTTATGAGCATGATGCTATTGAGTATGTATGTATGGACAGAGATAAAGTATTCTTATTGTACAACTTTCCTACTAAATTTTGTTTATCGAGCACCTGATTCAAAAATATATAGGATTGAATTATATGAAACTCAGCTTGACAAGTTGGATCATATTTAGAAATTCACATATTAGGAGATTTCAATATCAACTATGTAACAGAAACGGATTCTGAAAAAAGTATAGTAATCAACGATGGGCCAATACTATCTTAAACTTTGGTCTTATTCAAATGGTAAATACGCCTACCAGAATAAGTAAAAACAGTTCTATAACAATCGACCATATTGATACTACAAGATCCGATCTAATATGTGAAATTAAAGTACCTTTTTACAATATAAGTGATCACTATCCTGTATGCTTTTCACGATCGACACATAATGGTAAGTCAGGGTGAGTTACCCATGAGACAATCAAATACAGATCTTTTAAGAAATTCGATGAACAGATATTCTGTAATGATTTAGAAAAATCACCATTTGAAATAGCTGAATATTTTGTTGATCCAAATGAGTCATTAAATGTATTCTATACAATATTAAACACTATTCTAGAAAAGCATGCACCTATTGGAGAAAAGAGAATAAAACATGAAACCCAGCCTGGGTGGTTTATTGATGAGATCAAGAACGCTATTTATCAGAGAGATAAGCTACATAAAGAAAAATACTGGTACCAATATAAATTATTACGCAATAAAATGTCATCCATGATAAAAAAAAATAAGAAAAACTTTTATAACAAAGCTATTAAAGAAAATAAAAGCCCAAAGTATATGTGGAAAAACAAAGTATATGTTAAAAAAACATTTCCAAAATGGGAAAAGAAAACAATAGAGGTATTTCAATACCCGAAAGGCTAATCAAAAATGATCATATCATTGAAGGACAATTAAATATTAATAATGCATTAAATGAACATTTAATAAATATTTTAAACTTGTTAAAAAGACGAGTTTTGTAAAGGAAGATTTCTCTGAATTACGGCAACAACATGATATTAAATTGAAATATGCTTCATTTAGAATAAAACTCATATCACCTTTATGTAATACGATACGATATATAAAAAAGAGTATGATAATGGACCTTTGGAAACGGCCGAGCACGACACATACGAAATATTGCAGTCTCGGTTTGACTGAGACTGTTCATGAGCGGTAGTGACATATGCTAGCTACCGCTCACGACCTATAGCCCCGGGTTGAGCAGAACAATATTCATAAAAATCAACAGTGCAGAAATTTAACCATCCCGAAGATGGCAAGCATATGGCGGTGGATATAGCAATATTTGTATCTTTATTTCATCCCCTATATCCAGCGGCGTATTGTCCCAGGATCTTATAAAGTTGTATGCCCCGAAGAGCGAAATAAACAAAAAGGAATTTAGTTGGGAACAGCGGTTATGAAGCCTGCGTATCACAAGTAACAGCCAAAAGACTAAAATAAATAGCAGACAACATATCCTATGAGTGGTTAAACAATACCCAGAGCCTTTTTATCGACCGGAGGAGTGGAACCACCGAATCAAAAATGAATTAAGAAAACAAAAGAAATTGAAAATGTACCACCGATCACTAAATATAAGTATCGGGCTCAGCGATCTCCAAAGATCGAATGAATAACAGTACTAATTGCAAGCGCGGGGAGACGTTTTACTGCCGCCAAACTGCACAAGCAACGCCACGGTGCTATAAAAAGAGTTTGATAATGGACCTTTGGAAACGGCCGAGCGCGACACATACGAAATATTGCAGTCTCGGTTTGATTGAGACTGTACATGAGTGGTAGTGAAATATGCTAGCTACCGCTCACGCCCTCTAGCCCCGGGTCGAGCAGAACTTAATATTCATAAAAATCAACAGTACAGAAATTTAACCATCCGGAAGATGGCAAGCATATGGCGGTGGATATAGCAATATTTGTATCTTTATTTCATCCCCTATATCTAGCGGTGTATGGTCCCAGGATCTAATAAAATTGTATGCCCAGAAGAGCGAAATAAACAAAAAGGAATTTAGTTGGGAGCAGCGGTTATGAAGCCTGCGTATCACAAGTAATAGCCAAAAGACTAAATTAGAAAGCAGACAGCATATCCTATGAATGGTTAAACAATACCCATAGCCTTTTATCGGCTGGAATAGTGGAAACACCGAATCGAAAATTAAGAAAACAAAATAAATTGAAAATGTACCACCGATCACGAAATACAAGTATAGGGCTCAACGATATCCAAAGATCGAATGAATAACAGTCCTGATTGCAAGCGCGGGAGACGTTTTACTGCCGCCACACTGCACAAGTAACGCCACTGTGCTATAAAAAAGAGTATGATAATGGATTCCACATATAGTTAACATATTTATGTTAGAACCAGTACATACGATATACAGAGATGCATTCCACATATAGTTAACATATTTATGTTAGAAGCAGCACATACGGTATACAGAGATGTATTCCACATACAGTTAACATATTTGTTTTAGAACCAGCACATACGATATACAGAGATGGATTCCACATAAGTCTGCGGAATGATATACCGCTTAGCTGGCACGTGCACGTGCCTTATCGTATTCGGTACTAACTTGTTATGAACGTAAAGATGACACATTTAACCCAGAGAGAAGTAAACAGGCGATAATAACACACACACACATCATTGCACAGCATGTGAACAGACAATTACGCAATAGGGTCAAGCACAAGAACATATGAGGAATTGACTATTAATGTTTCGAAATGTTTGTATGTTTTGTTTTAACAAGACGAGATATATTCGCGATGTCAATATTAAATAGTTCCGCACTGCGTGTATTTACCTTCAACGCCTAATTAAAATATTGAACGCATATTGACTACCTGTATAAAAGCACATACAATATTGGAGTCCTCTTTACACAGTGGTACGAATTAAAAACTGCAATGGTCTGCACACATGTATTAGTTTGTTCTTCATACCGCTCCACTTTAGAAGCTGATTAATTTCTCAATACTATTTAATTAAATTTAACCGTGGCTAATCCCTTTATATGGGCGTCCGGTTGCAAAAACCCCGAGCCGTCAACCTCAACAAATCCGATTTTATTACATACGATTTTCACGTTGTATTGCATTTCCCAGAAATTTGTTTTAGTTTTAAGCAAGATATTTGTGTCAATGATGAATT
This sequence comes from Cyrtodaria siliqua, assembly GCA_037043455.1. NCBI lineage: Eukaryota > Metazoa > Mollusca > Bivalvia > Adapedonta > Hiatellidae > Cyrtodaria > Cyrtodaria siliqua. The sequence continues at coordinate 229,134 of JAWPHD010001519.1, read as the reverse complement.
ATTGCTTGATAAAGAAATTGTTTATATGTACAGTATGAACATGCACACAATAATACCGAGGTCACTGCCTTAGTTGCCTCCGAGTAGTAATGGGCCGGTGTGTGGAAACGACGCCATCCTTATGTATATGTAAAGTATGAACATGTCCACAATAATACCGAGGCTACTGCCTTAGTGTGTCTCAGCGTAGCTATGGGCCTGTGCGTGGCAACGACATCATCCTTATTAATATGTAAAGTACGAAAATGCCCACAATAATACGAGGCATCTGCCTTAGTGTGCCTCAGCGTAGTTATAGACCTGTGTGCGGCAACGACACCATCCTTCTTTATATGTAAAGTATGTACATGCCCACAATAATACCGAGGCATCTGTCTTAGTGTGCCTCAACGTAATTATGGACCTGTGTGTGGCAACGACACCATCCTTATTTATATGTAAAGTATGAACATGTCCACAATAATACCGAGGCTACTGCCTTAGTGTGTCTCAGCGTAGCTATGGGCCTGTGCGTGGCAACGACATCATCCTTATTAATATGTAAAGTACGAAAATGCCCACAATAATACGAGGCATCTGCCTTAGTGTTGCTCAGCGTAGTTATAGACCTGTGTGCGGCAACGACACCATCCTTCTTTATATGTAAAGTATGTACATGCCCACAATAATACCGAGGCATCTGTCTTAGTGTACCTCAACGTAATTATGGACCTGTGTGTGGCAACGACACCATCCTTATTTATATGTAAAGTATGAACATGCCCACAATAATACCGAGGCTAGTGCCTTAGTGTGGCATCAACGTAGTTATGGGCCTGTATATGGCAACGACACCATCCTTATTTATATGTAACGTCTGAACAGGCCCACAATAATACCGAGGCCATTGCCTTAGTGTGCCTCAGCGATGAGCTGGGCAGGTGTATGGCAACGACACCATTCTTATTAATATGTAAAGTATGAACATGCCCACAATATAACCGAGGCCACTGCCTTAGTGTGCCTCAGCGTAGTTATGGACCTGTGCGTGGCAACGACAACATCCTTATTAATATGTAATGTATGAACATGCCCACAATAATACCGAGGCCACTGCCTTAGTGTGCCTCAGCGTAGTTATGGACCTGTGTGTGGTAACGACACCATCCTTATTTATATGTAAAGTATGAACATGCCCACAATAATACCGAGGCCACTGCCTTAGTGTGCCTCATTGTAGTTATGGACCTGTGCGTGGCAACGACACCATCCTTATTAATATGTAAAGTATGAACATGCCCACAATAATACCGAGGCCACTGCCTTAGTGTGCCTCATTGTAGTTATGGACCTGTGCGTGGCAACGACACCATCCTTATTAATATGTAAAGTATGAACATGCCCACAATAATACCGAGGCCACTGCCTTAGTGTGCCTCAGTGTAGTTATGGACCTGTGCGTGGCAACGACAACATCCTTATTAATATGTAATGTATGAACAGGCCCACAATAATACCGAGGCCACTGCCTTAGTGTGCCTCAGCGTAGTTATAGACCTGTGCGTGGCAACGACAACATCCTTATTAATATGTAATGTATGAACAGGCCCACAATAATACCGAGGCCACTGCCTTAGTGTGCCTCAGCGTAGTTATGGACCTGTGTGTGGCGACGACACCATCCTTAGTATTATGTAAAGTATGAACAGGCCCACAATAATGCCGAGTCCACTGCCTTAGTGTGCCTCAACGTAGATATGGACCTGTGTGTGGCAACGACACCATCCTTATTAATATGTAAAGTATGACCATGTCCACTATAATACCGAGGCCACTGCCTTAGTATGCATCAGCGTAGTTATGAACCTGTGCGTGGCAACGACACCATCCTTATTTATATGTAAAGTATGAACATGCCCTCAATATAACCGAGGCCACTGCCTTAGAGGCCTCAGCGTAGTTATGGACCTGTGCGTGGCAACGACACCATCCTTAATAATATGTAAAGTATGAAAAGGCCCACAATAATACCGAGGCCACTGCCTTAGTGTGCCTCAGCGTAGTTATGGGCCTGTGTGTGGCAACGACACCATCCTTATTTATATGTAAAGTATGAACATGCGCACAATAATACCGAGGCAACTGCCTTAGTGTGCCTCAACGTAGTTATGGATCTGTGTCTGGCAACGACACCATCCTTATTAATATGTAAAGTATGAACAGGCCCACAATATCACCGAGGCCACTGCCTTAGTGTGCCTCAGCGTAGTTATGGACCTGTGTGTGGCAACGACACCATCCTTATTAATATGTAAAGTATGAACATGCCCACAATATAACCGAGGCCACTGCCTTAGTGTGCCTCAACGTAGTTGTGGGCCTGTGTGTGGCAACGACACCGTCCTTATTAATATGAACTAGATACTATCTACGTGACTGACACAACCATGACCAGTTTTGATTGCAGTAAATATATATAAGTTAAACTGAAGAATGCACACAAACACAGTAGAAACTCAGGATACTGTATATTGCATAGGGAAACTATTCACTCGTTAGTGGGTGGCGCATACTTGTTTCGAGATTATTGAAAGGGGAGTAGGGGAGCAACGTTTAAAACCAATAAAATAAACTGAAAACCATGCATCTCCATATAAAAGCCTTTTCCCATGTTATGACTACTCAGGCTCAATTAAAAAACAAAACAAGAAAAATAACTTTGATGACACCGAACACTTCCCCCATCCCCGATCCCGCAAAACAATACATTTCAGTTTACATAACTTTCAGATTTTAGGGGTTATGGAGGCGAGCGCGCCAGATGCCTCTCGCCTGAATCCGACCCTTCTCGTTTCCGTTAAAAGATGAAAGAGCCCTGTTTCATAGAGCATGTCAACAGAAGATTCAGTCAACCTTCCATTTAAACATGTTTCAATCTTTCATTAATAGAAAGGATTTGTATTTATTCGTAAATGTTATTAAAATATGCGAAGCTCGTATGTCACAGGAATCAGTTCTAAACTACAATTCATGAATATCCAAAAGAACGTTTAACTGTTTGTTCTAGGTTTTAAATGAATGGTAGCAACATATGTTAATTTAAAATTTGAATTTGTATAGAATTTATTAAATTGTTTAATAATGCAGAGGTCCATTTCCAACATCTCACCCATTACGTTGAAGTGTTGATTTGATGAAATGAAGCTGCATGCGCGCGTAACTGATGCCAAATACTTCCAAATTTGACAATTCTTGTAAGAGTTTTATTTTACAAATTGAATTCCTGTATGACCTGTTTTTGGCTAGGTTTCCCCTTTCATACTTTTTCCATATAGAGGCAGGTCTATGCAATTAAAACTAGTTCATTGCCAGGTATATTTATATTTTTTAATCGCATTGAATACAGTCCAAAGTTTGTTCGTCTTCTTCTTCCAGTACAAGGACGATTTATTTTTATTATAATCTGTGCAGTAGGAGAGGAAGTGAGCCAGAAGGGTGCAAAGTTTGGCCCTTTGATGAAATTTGATAGTTGTATAACTTTGTTATCTGAAAAACTGGATGTAATTAAACACCTGAATGTAAAACCGCGAAGTTTTGTGAAATATGTGATGTATTGACTTGACCTAATTTTGGTAAGAACGTGCTGCTGCCACACACTCGTAGATGTAAGTGTGTATAAGGATTGACAGCGTATACGTTTTGATATCTGAGTAATGGACTTAACCAACAGCTTTAATGTAAACTGTTCAAGCAAATTAAGTGCGAATAATTGGTGATTCGGTTGTTATGTGTTCCAGGTGCAATAGCTATGGTCGTATTCGCTGTTAAACTTCAATCCCGCAGATGGGCATTGATTATACAGTGGTGTTGGGCATGAGTTGTAACACCTGGACGTCTAATACGTAACAGGTAGTGGGTACGTCCTGTTCGCTGAAAACGTGTCCTCAGGCTATTTAGCAGTACGGCTAGAGGTCCACTTTCTCTTGCAACGTACTATGTGGACATACCAGCAAGTGTTTTTTCAGAATTACTTGCAAGAATACAGAATTACATCGACCGTGCGTGCATATGTAAATGGCGATTCACACTGCGACTATTGTTCGCTACATATCAGGTGGTTTGAATCACTGAGTTTGTACAATACATTGATTTTATGTAGTTCATTGTACAAAATAGGGAAACTATACTCGGTAAAAAATGAATGGTCCAAAGTTGATAACTAATGTTAAACAATGAACTAGGCATCGTAATGCTATACATATAATTCGTATACAGTTCGTATACAGTTGTAAAGACACATTTGTGACACGATGACAGGCAGGTGTATTGCTTAAACAGACGATGACAATCAGGTATATTGCTTCTACACGATGACAATCAGGTGTATTGCTTGGACACGATGACAATCAGTTATATTGCCCGAATACGATGACAATGAGATGTATTGCTTGAACACGATGACAGCCATGTGTATTGCTTGAACACGATGACAATCATGTGTATTGCGTGAACACGATGACAATCAGGTATATTGCTTGAACACGATGACAATCAGGTGTATTACTTGAACACGATGACAATCATGTGTATTACTTGAACACGATGACAATCATGTGTATTACTTGAACACGATGACAATCATGTGTATTGCTTGAACACGATGACAAACCCTCGAAAATAATATATCAACTAAGACACTGCTTAAAGAGCACAATAATGCAGTTACCAATAATGTTGCACTAACGTCACACAGCTACAACGTTTCATATTGGATTGTAATAATAATAATAAGTTTTAAGTAAAGTGTTTTCGTTACTTCTTATGTCGAATATGTTGAACATTTTCTTTTTTCAAACGTTCTACAAACGTAACTGTTCGGTTCTCTGTTTAGAATTTGGTCGTTCCTCACATATTTTCTAAAACGGACTTTTGTTTTAATATATATCACACGTATAATACAACATCACATATTGGAGCTAAAAAGTGAAATAATATTGATAATGCATAACTTTACGTAGGTATTATTGTTTGAGTACATTGAAATAATATGAAAAAGGCAGAGCCTAAACGGGGATTTATCCAGCTTCAGTAATAAACTTAAGGATGTTGGCTAGGCAAGTTTTAAAATGTTCAAGTTTAAGAAATTTATTTTTTAAATCGTAGATATATTTGACAACAGACTTGTTTCACGTTTTATTGTATACTTTCATATTGTCCCGTTTAGTTTGCATTGAGCTAAGCGTGCAATATTCTATGATATTGCACGCATTCATATTGCACGGGAACTTTTGCTCGTGCTTGCTAAGAGCCGCGAAATAGAAATAAGGAACTACTTTCAAATAAAAATAACGGAATCCTTTCTATAGTGTCAACAAAAAAATACGAGTTTTTTTTCAACCTTTTATGGCAAAAATTGATAAATTAATTCAAATGGTCACTCACCCACTGTTTTTAACGTTATCAAATGGTAAAACAAACTACAGAAAATCGCTTGTTGTTTTTAATGACGTCATCCGACGTCGACGTCATTTTCGCGCAAAATAATCATCCACACAAAATGAAACTGAATGGCAAGATAGAAATTCCATCAAAAGCTATAAAAATAACACAAATGCAATGAAAAGTAATAGTCATACAATTAACATTGATCAAAAACAATATGAAAGTATACAATAAAAAGGTTATTGAATTTGTATGGCTAAATATTACTTGGAACTCGTTGTTTTGGCGCAGGACGACTCGCAAGCTCGTCGTCCTTTGCCAAAACAACTCGTTCCAAGTAATATTTAGCCATACAAATGCAATAACCTATATTACATTCTAACACTGAGATATGAATATAATGTAGGATTTAAGATGGTAACATATCAAATGTTAAGCTTTATTTTCTCTTCATATGTTTTACGTCATTTGTGGTCATTTTTGTTGTCAACAAAATATATATGTGTAGCTCAGAGTAAAAGTTATGCTTTTGATTTAAAAAAATACGATTTTTTTTGTTTTTCAATTGTGGGTTTGTTTGGAAAGGACGTAGTACTGAGATTTGTATTACACTGATACTTAACATTTCTTTGGTATCATTTAGATACAAAATTATCAAAAAAAAGGTAGGTCATCACACTTTATTTCCACTAGACGTCTTTGCATATGACATATATTTCAAAATGTTAAAGGAGGAAAAATACAATAGAGTCACTGAACATTTTCACCATGTTATTCAAAACATTACATTTATTGAAAAACAAAGATTAATGTTCGATTACCTAAATATATGTATATATATATCTTTGAAAACATACACAAACAATTGAATTGAATTGAATGCTGTTTAACGGCTCATCAACACAGTATAGGTTATTTACAGCCGCCCCAGAGAGAGGGTTAGGATACATAGGAATCCGGGAACCGTGCTCTACTCTTATTATCAAATATATTCCTATGGTTCTTTAACGTGCTCGGAGGATAGACCGATACACGGGACCGCCCGGTTTACGTCTCCATCCGACGGACGAGGCTAAGGGAAAGTGTCCTGCCCAAGAAAACGACGACGAAACTCAGTGGCACCACGGAGGATTGAACCCGGGGCCTCCGATCCGATTACAAATCTGCAGCGCTACCGACTGCGCCACGTCAGTCATCCTCATTCGTCTTTTTACTTTAAAAAGCAAACATATATGGACAGTACCCCACCTTTTTCTTTAGCAAAAAATAAATAAATTCAAGATAAAAAAAAGTATGTTATAATGCTCAACTTTTGTTAAAACTTGTATATGACAAGGTACTATGACATTTCTTTCAAAACAAGTAAACATATATAGATCTAGGTTCTAATCATTATTATTACATTTATTAAAATTTCTATAAATTACACATAATTTGGAGTTGCATGTAGTTTGCCATTTTCGCTGTAAAAATACTTTAAACACAATTTTGCTGACATGGAGATCGAATGTAATCTACTTTTATATATCTATTTCCTTAAAATATCAAACTGTATAATTGAGGATATTGCACTCATCTTTCTTTTTACGTAAAAAAGGACAGAGATTCACATGCACGTGTTCTGGGATGAAAATTAAAATAAAAAATAATTGAAATAAAAGTTCCTCATTTCAGATAAGTTCAGAATCAATCTAGATGTTGCGACGGTGCATGAACGTAGGTAATCGGATGCAATTGTCAGATTATTAGCGATGTCGCACCTTACAAAGTGAACTGCGTAATGCATATTAACAGTCTTAGGAAAAGCCCAAGGTTTTATGGTTTTAGTTTTCTTTTTTTTAAACTTTATTGTGTACGAAACAACAAATCTAATACAACCATACCAACGTCTAGTTTGTAATTATATGCGCATGACCTGGGGAAAGATTGGTTGACGTTGTACAATGATGCATTAGATCGAATTTCTAAGAACACGTTAGGATTTTGTTAAGTACTTTAGTACTTTGTATTATTGCAGCTTTCGATGTTCCGAATTGTAAAATATGCCAACTAAACTTATTTCGGCATTATATTTTACTAGCACCACCAACATCACCACACATGCTTTTGCAAAATACGCTTTTGAAATATTTAATGTGACCGCTAGTGAAGTATCGATTATTCGATTGTTTTAAACCAATCATCTGTTTGTTAGGCATCCGATTAAGATCATCATAAAGCCTGTAATCGATCATCGGTTAAATGTAAACGCGCATCATTTTACATACACTTTATACAAATAAACACATTTATATCAGTTAGAATACGTTTAATTAATTATTACAGTTACCAAATAATATTATTACAAAATAAAATAATATTTGGAGATTCGAACTCGGATATCTGCATGACAGGCGGCCATGCTTACCACTACACCACAGTGACAATTAGATGACGTCATCATTGACTAGTATATAATTTAATACGATACTTACGCATGACCTGAGCACAGATACCGGTTTAAAAAAAAGAGTCATATATTCTATTAAATAAGATACCGGTTTAAAAGAAAAAGTCTTATATTCTATTAAATACAGTATTTAATAGAATATATGACTTTTTTTTCTAAACCGGTATCTGTGGACCTGAGTAGTAGAGTAAAAGAGTTTTTTAAAACCCAAATCAATTGAAAAAAATTCTGTTTAGTCATATTTATCGATTAATGGTAACTGGCGAGACAATTGGCCAATATTGATTCATCCTCTCCAATTGCGGAAATTAACGAAGAGTTCCGATATCTTTGATCGTATATAGTCGGACAAATCCGTCATTCTTCGGTGAAAGCGAGATGAGCGAATGATACCCAGACAAAGGACATCGCCGAAGAGGCCCGAAGTGAATTTACCATGCCTATCAGCGGAAGTAAAGACTGGTTTCCCGTTCGTTAAGCTCGACTCTCATATACTTGGCCGAAATCGGAAACCAAAGGGATAATTTTTTTCAAACTCATAGTTTGTGGACAAAAGTTGATACCGTTAAGGGGATTTTCATCCCTGGCGCTTCGCGCCAGTGATAAATCCCCTATTATATAACATAATATTATTTAGCATACGTTATTTCCCACATAATGTTATTACCATTCTGAATGGACAATAAGTTCAATTAAAGTTTCGTCTATATACAATTAACAACGCTTGATTTAATGATCCAATGTATGAGTTCATGAATGCTATATGTACTATTGGAAAATAGAACCACTGTATCGTTTACATCGTCGAAACATTATAATAGTATGTGTCCCGCTATGCAGTTTTTTCCTAAAGCATCCATTAAATATACAAACAGAGCAAATACATCTTATTTTATATATTGATAACAAGTACATATATACTGCAAAACAAAGTGTAGTCATACTTTTAATCAGCTCATGGGTTTAATTCTATTTTTAAGAGACATTTGGCAAACTTAAGTTTCATTCAAACAATAAACATCTCGGTCTCATTTTGACTTTAGAACCGCCTGCATAGAATAAAAAAAACACTTGAGAGTTCAACTGTCTGTCATATTCTATCAATTTTTCAAGCATTATGTTAAATCAATTTGCCTTAAACTATTTGAACACTTAATATGAATGACTGAAAGTATGCAAGTTATATTGAAGACCAACAGGAAGCTGTGAGTTTAAACTAATCCATATTGCCAAGTGTCCGCTTAAAATGCCCCTCAGTATATGTGTGCAGTATTTTAAAGGGACAATGTCCGTTATTTTTGGCTTATAAAATATAAAATATTTACGTTAGTTATTGTTATTGAATATTTACTAAATCAAAAACCAAGATTGTTTGTCGGAATTCAATAGTAGTATAAACAAAAATAAGAACCCCTTCGTGGGATTGAACTCGTTACATTAAAATTACACCCGCGTGTAATAATATGTTAACTGCACAATAGTCGACCTCGCTCCAAACTGAGCTTAACGGGCCAGATGTATTATGTAAGACATACTGTATAGAAAACCTACTGCGCCAATGGATGTCACGAGATCGGCGTAAACGGTAAATATTGTAGGTCGCACGTTGTTTAAAAATAATAAATAAAACTTTATTTTTTTTCAAATCTGACGAATGTATTACTACCCACTTATCTGGGTCTATGCTCATGTTTTCATGATACATTTTACTGAATAAAAATCATACAGTTATTTGTATATTCTTAATATCTGCTTACTTACGGACAGTGTCCACTAACATACTTAAACCAGTAGCCAGTAAGTATTTCGTCTGCTTCAAGATAAAGGTTTCAGCACTCTGACCAATCACTGATCTTATTTTTACAGGTACAGATATTAATAGATGCACCAAATTCAAAATAGATAGTTAGGAATAAAAGTTTTGTTCTAGAAAGTATGGAAAATAAATACATTATATAATTATTTTGATATATCTGTATAGCGTAATGTTTAATGTATTTACTTGCCAAATTGTATGGTTTAAAAATGCTTTATTAGTTAGAAATTTGTGATTAAACCTCTCTCAGCAGCATAATGCATCAAATAATCAGAAATGTTTCTCTGGGGCCATTTTTTTTTTATACTCAACCCTGGCCTTTAAAATACTCAAAGAAGTTTTATTTATAAGTTTAACATGATATTCCAACTATTCCCAAATTTATAATATTTATCTACACTATATCATTTATACGAATTACCTACTTCATATTCTTATCAAATGTCACATTTGTTAGTTGGCGACAGTAACGTATGTTTCATTTTAAGGTGTTTGACTCATCATAACAAACACAAATGATACTTTTTGGAACAAACTGTGCTCCGACTTACTCAAAATACCTTCATTGCAAATGACCGTGATTGTTATTGCTTTTGCCTTCTTGTTTGTCTGTTTGCGTGTTTGTTTCTGTGTTTTGTGGTTTACTGTCCTCCTTGAATGCTACTTTCCCTGTCCGATCTTTTTATATTTCTTACTATTAATAGTAACACATATAACTACGGCGGCAGCGATGCACGGTTTTATTGAGAAACAATGAATATATTTATATACGTGTTGCATTTGCACAATATATGTTTTTTATCACATAATGTCCCTTGATAGCAGTGTCGAACACCCATTTACTATTATATTGTATGACACTCGTGTAATACAACCTGGAACGATTTTGATTGGTTGAGTTAAACCTGTAACACTACGTAAGTTTATTAACTGAAATTATTTTATTTATTACAAATTCATCCAGATCTGAGTCATAAACTTATTATTTGTGACAGCTTATAAAAATAATGAACGTTATACAAAACATTGTTGTTGGTTTGTTAGAAGGTTGGCGTAAACTGCTATTTTGTAAAGAGGTAAAACACGAACTCTTTTATATGCAACGTTATGTGTGAGATGCGACGTTACGACGTCACATATGTTATGGTGTTTTGGCGCTAAAGTGGGTCTGACGTCGTGGCGGTTCTCTGTCCATCTGAATTATTTTTACTAATTTGATTGCAATGTTATGTGATAAAAAGGATCTTAAACTCGTTCCCATTCCATATAAGATTTATGAAACTCGTTATGAATTATTTTTAATTTTAACTCGCCAAAAGGCTTGTTAAAATTAAAATAATTCATAACTCGTTTCATAAATCTTATATGAAATGGGAATTCGTTTAAGATCCTCTATATATGCATCAAAAGTTTCACACAAAAACGCGTCTTAGCAATGGTGGATACTAGACGCAGTAACTGTCTTATGTTACACGTTTGTTCCTACATTGCTTTTCAGTCAATACATGTCCTGCTGTTCAGTCAGTATCGTTCATACAGTCGACCCTGTTAGTACAGCATTATGACTGGTTGTAGAATCACTGAGCCTAGCCGTTGATTCCTTTCGTTGGATTGTTTAGTAAAATTGTTGATTCTTTAATCTGTGTGGTTTAATTTTTAAAGAATTATACCAATATACCTGTTTGTTGACGTTGTTGTCGAATCATTATTCTTAGTCGATACATCATTATGTTGGATGTTTGAAAGATTGTGTTATTAGAGCATCATGTTTGGTTGTTAGAGCATTGTGTAGTGTTACTGAACATTTATAGTCAGTTGTTTAAGCAATGTTTGGGTTATTGAAGATTTCCAATGACTTCTTGAAGCACTATGTTCAGCTGTTGAGCATTTGTGTGGGGCTATTGAAGCATCAGGATGTCTTATTGAGGAAATATCTTAAGCAGTTGAAGCATTATGCTAGATTGTGGAATCATTGTGTTTGATTGTTTAAGCACTATGTTGGGTGACAGAAAAACTGCTTTATTTTAAGCATTAAGTCATGTCGCTGAAGCATTGTGTTCGGTTATTTACGCAGAATGGTCAGTTGCTGAAGCATTGTGTTTTAGTGTTAAAGCAATATGTTGGTTTGCTGAAAAATTGTGTTTGGTTTCTTAAGTCTTATGTTGGGTTGATGAAACATCGTGTTCGGTTGTTTAGGCATTTTAACAGGTTGTTGAAGCATTGTGTTTGGTTGTTAAAGCATTATGTTAGGTTGCTGATGCATTGTGTTGTGTTATTAAAACATCATGTTAAATTACTGAAGCACTGTGTGTGGTTGTTGAAGCAGTGTGGTGGGTTGTTAACGAAACGAGTTGTGCTTTCAACATGTTTAAAGAAACTAACCCTCCAAATAACGGCAAAAACAACCATACCATTTATTAAAATGTTAACCAAAATTTCAGGTCATAAAATAATGAATACGTGCCGATTTAAAGTAGAATTATTATTCACGGGTTCTTAAATCACCCTTGATTGAACATGTGTTCAAATTAATTATGACTTGGTAACTCTTAATTCGGCGCTCAAATTTAGGGGTTTGGCCTGGTAGGTTTAACAGTTTATATTTGGATTCTCAATATAGGTAAATTCTATGTATGGCTCGTCGTCAGTAGGTTTAGAAATTGTGTACACTTGTTGTAAAATCTGGCTGTAGTTGTCGGGATAGTTACTTTAAAATATTATGTTGGTTTAATAAAGCATTGTGTTTGAACAACAGCGACTGTTTGGTTCCCAGTTGCAAACCAAAGGAAAGCTAGATATATTGATTATGCCCGCGGCAATATAAACTCTTTTTCAGGAGTGTTTGTTAAACGCATGTCCTATGTGACATTTTGCCGTCTGTTAAAAAACAACAACATTATAAGGGTAGTTGTTTAACCAAGACTAATACTTTTTTAAAGTTTCAAGATTGTAGTTCAAATAGTTCATAAAAACGGTCGGGACATAATTGTTCCGGATCAAATCACAGTGATCTTGGCATTGATCTAACCTTAAACTCAATAGATGTCGTTGTTGGAAAATGGATACTATTTGTATAAAATGTCAAGACTGTAGGTATAATAATAAATAAATTACAGCACAGAAGGTGCTTCACATGATCGACTACTGTGACCTTAACCTTTGATGTACTAACTCCAAAGTTAATAGGAGTTACTTCACATGGGTACTTCTTCTGTATAGTTGTATGACTGAATGCCAAAAAGTTACAAGTTACAATAGGTAAAATACTTCTCAGGATTCCGTCATTGTCAGGTCAATGTGACTTTGATGACCTATTAAAACCAAAAGCAATATTCCTTCTCATCTCACTTAAGAAGTTGAATAATTGTGGGTGTTATACTTCAGGAACTGTGGCATGCTAATGTTCATATGAGATCATGGTGACCTTGGCATTTAACCTACTAACCCCAAAAGTAATAAAGTTACTCCTTTCACCAAATGCATTGTGCGTATAAGGTTTTATGAGTATATGTGTTATACTCCTGGAGTTATTGCTGGGAATATGTTTGTACATATTTGATATGCGGTCAAGACGATCTTGACCGTTAGCCTAGTGACCTCAAAACAACACAGTTCCTCCTCTGACCAAGTATATCTATGAACTTTTTTAAGGATAGGTGTTATGCTTTAGAATGCGTAATGTCTCATACATTCATTACAACATTGAACGTAAACCTACTGACTCCTAAAAGAATAATGTTTTATCTCTAACCAATAGCTATTTAAATATGCATTTTCTTGAGCGTGGGTAATATGATTTCAAAATGATGGCACTGAATTGTATTTCCATATGAGGCTATGGCGACCATGACATCTGACTGACTCACTCCGAAAACAACAAGGTTTCTCCATTTCCAAAGGGTAACGTATTCATGAAGTTTCATGCGTGTGTGTGGTGTGGTTTCAAATTAATCGCGCAAAATGCGTATTTCCATATCAGGTCATGGCGACCTTGACAGTTGACTTAATGACCCCAAATACAATATAATTCCTCATCTCACCAAAGCCAATTTACCTATGACGTATCATAAGCATGGGCTGTGTGATTAAGAAGTTGTCTTGCGCAGTGCGTATTTCCATATACGGTCATGGTTATCTTGACCGTGACTTGCTGACCCTAAATACAACAGGTTCCTGTCATTAATTAGGGAAATACACCTAGAGGTTTGCATGAGTGTGATTGTTGTGGTTTTGAAGTTATTGGCGGAGTGCGTATTTCCATATATCTAGTTCCATGAGTATGGGTAGTATGGCTTCGAAAGTATCGTCCCTAATGTGTACTTGTTTACTGAAGGACAGACGTACAAACCCATGCATAGTACATGTACGTCACGTTTTTCAAATGGGCAATAAACACGAGGATAAAGAAAAGGTATGGATTGTGTTAATTGACCAGAACACCTATGATGAATTGTCCTTAATGTGTACTTGTTTACTGACGGACAGACGTACAAACCCATACATAGTACATGTACGTCACCTTTTTCAAATGGGCATATAAACACGAGGCTAAGGAAAAGGTATGGATTGTGTTAAATGACCAGAACACCTATGATGAATTAAATACTCCATCCAAAGGTCAAGCGGAACGAAGTACGAGTTCGTCTACTCCAACAGGTAAGAACGTTTCGAGGATGTACACGTACTGCACACCATGATACACAACGCAAACACCTCATTGAGGCCCACATTGGATTATCCTGGATCCGTATGGTATCACACACGACCATTAACGGATATTTTCGGACTGTTGTTGGTCTGCTTACACCATGTGAGCAATTCAGACGATTTCACTAAACGTATATGTGAATGATTTTAGGGGACGATAATAAATTTAACTCGCACGATGTTGTTTTATTGTTAACAAACATTCCGATAGTTGTAAATATTTATGGAGTTTCTAGAACACACATGTATAGTCACTACCCCGATCGCGTGTAACCCGTTTCTTGAAGAGATACGTGAAAGACATACTGGAGATCATCAACAGTAAATCCACAGAGCACATAATAAAGACGGGTTCTTTATGAAGCATCGAGTTTAAATTTGAAGGGAAGAAAATAGCTCTTGGACAAACACATAGTGTTTAGGAACGACACACACACTGTGGTAACAAAACAAATAAGACCTGAAGAGAATGAGATAACAAATAACAAATTAAATCTGAAAGACTGTGGATATCAATAGTGTAATGTAGATAAAGTGACAGAGACGAGAAAACACACTCGAAGAATAATAGTGGGATGCTTAATAAAGACGGAAATAATACATCGAGGTGTGGTTGTACACTTATAGAATTGCAGTATATTTCCAGTATATTTCCAGTATACTTCCAGCATGATTTTGGAGTTTAACGGCAGTACGATTGCAGCAATGTTTCATACATGCTGCAAACTACTTACATGAAGACTAACATGCAGGAAGCATGAATGCAGCATGTTTCAAATATGTAAATTATGCTGGAAACATACTTCATATATGCTTCAATGCAGTATATGTTTCAGTTCAGTATATGCTTCAATTCAGTATATGCTTCAGTGCAGTATATACTTCAATGCAGTATATGCTTCAGTGCAGTATATGCTTATATGCAGTATATACTGAAATGCAGCAGTGTAGCAGCATGTAAGCAGCATGTTACACATATGTTAATTATACCGGAAAAAATACTGCATACATGCTTTAATGCAGTATATTCGTCAATGCAGTGTATGCTTCAATGAAGTAAATGCTGAAATGCAGCAGTGCAGCAGCATGTGAGCAGCATATTACAAATATGTTAATTATATTGGAAAAATACTGCATATATGATTTAATGTAGTATATTTTTCAATGCAGTGTATGCTTCAATGTAGCATATGCTGCAATGCAGCAATGTAGCAGCATGAATGCTATATGTTTCAAATTTGGTAATTTTGCTGGACATATACAGTATATGTTTCAATGCATTATAGGTGCTGCAGTGCAGTATATGCCGGATTCATACTGCAATTATGCAGCATGGTGAACCAAAACTTGGTGATGACGGACTTAGGGACGATGGACAAAACATGATAACAGATCACAAAACCAGTTTTCACATTTACAATATCATAGAACTACTTATTCTTGTTGAATATCTTGGATACCCACCCACCTCAAAGAACTAGAAGCTACCTGTAAAATTCCTTAAAAATCAAAATATACGGTATTGCTTCGGATTCATGCCTATAAACAAGAGGCCCATTCCGAGGAGATGTTGTTTAAAGCAATTGTAGATAGAGAAACAGATGGATGAATGATAAAAATAGCTCACTTGAGCTTTCGTTTTTATGCAAAGAAGTTTAAACAAGAGGCCCAAGAGAGCCAGTATCGCTGCACTGGTTATATGGTGTCTTTGGTGGGGAACACGACAACAATATCCACAACCAGGCTTCGTACTGATGATTCATGATTCCTGACAAGTTAGTTTCACTTAAATCCAGCCAGTCCGATATAGTTGATGTATAATGGGCCATACGTCCTTAGATGCCAAAAATAATTCAACCGGAACACAGCGATGATATGCGCAACCAGGCTTCGTACTGATCATCCCCGCCAAGTTTCATTAAAATCCAACCAGGGGTTCAGGAGAACTAGCCTGTACAAAGTCAGTGTATTAAAACCGTTAAAGGGTCATAACTCCACCTAAAACCATTCAACCGGAACACGACAATGACAACCGTAACCAAGTTTCGATGAAAGTCGACACAGTGCTTGTGGAGAAAGAGTCCAGACAATGTATGTGTATTAAACTCTAATATTTCAGAATAACAAGAGCCAATAACTCTACTGTTATGAATCCGATTTGGCTGGTTTTTCAACAGTTTCATTGATACTAACAATCTTTATAAGTTTGGTAGAGATCAAATAATAAATAAAGATGCTAGACAGTTCAAAAGACAGAAAATGGCATTTTTTAGAAAAACAAGGGCCATAACTTTGCCGTAAATGGTTCGAGCTGGCTGTTTTTCAAATGATTCTGAGCTTTCATTGATATTAAAAAGCTGTATAAGTTTCGTAAAGACCAAATTATAAATGAAGGTGCTAGACAGTTCACAAGACAGAAAATGGCTTTTTTTTAGAAAAACAAGGGCCATAACTCCGGCGTAAATTGTTCGAAGTGGCTGGTTTTCAAACGCTTTTGAGCTTTCTTTGATATTAACCAGCTGTATAAGTTTCGTAAAGACCAAATTATAAATGAAGGTGCTAGATTGTTCACATGGCAGAAAATGACATTTTTCAGTAAAAACAAGGACCATAACTCTAATGTTCCTAATCCGATCTGGTTGGATTTCGAAATTTTCCGAGTTGTCATTTATATTAACAATATGTGCAAGTTTGGTAAAGATCAAATAATAAATGAAGGTGCTAGAGTGCTCACAAGGCAGAATATGGAATTTTTCAGCAAATCAAGGGCCATAACTTCGGTGGAACTAAACCGATCTGGCTGGTTTTCAAACTTGTTCGCGCTTTCTTTGATATTAACAATCTGGCACAATTTGGTATTATCAATTAATAAATGAAGGTGCTACAGTGTTCACAATGCAAAAGTTAACGGACGACGACGGACGACGGCCGACAACGACGCACGACGAACGACGGACAACTCGCCATCCCATGTATATCGGTGTTCATAGTGAAGTATATTTCCCAAACCTCTAGGCAATAGTTATTCAATTCCTGTACAAAGTATGTATGACATAATTTAGCCGCATATCAATATTAATGATTGAAAAAATTGTAATTTAGGATAACATATTTAATTAAATATTGTTTCATTAATTCATTATTTTTTTCAAAATAAGCGTGATGTCCTAGTTTTAAAAGAAAAACATATGAAATTTGGTAAAACAAAATTCAATATTTCCGTGTGTTACTTAAGAAATAAAATATTTCCAGCGGGTTTATATTGTCCCAGATCAAAACTTGGTGGGCGGGACTTGAAGACCATCGATACATAGGGCCAGAGTCCTGCGATTTCGATGCGTTTCAAGTCCAAAACATCAGGTTTTGATCTCACACAATATAAACCCGCTGGAAATATTTTATTTTCTATCTGACATGGCTTGTTATGTATTATATAAAGACATATTTGAGAGATTGAAAATAATACAAGCGAATTCTCACAAACTTACATTGAATGTCCATCTCTTAATGTTTAAATGACGTCGTAACGATTGAAAGACGTGACGTCAGAGGTCTTGATAGCATTTGTAAAAACTCCTTAATAACCAATCAGCATTGATTATGTTAATAAGCCATGTTAGATTTAAAAGGGACATATAGCAATCTTGAAGTTGTTATCAAACATAGTGAAATATAATGAACAGTTAGTAATATGCAAAACCATTTTGCTTGATACTATTCTGATAATTAAGAAATAGAACATCGTTTACTTTGAATTATCGTTTAATATATCACGGTTTGGAGTTCAATTGTAAACAATAATTTCACGAGCCCGAAGGTCGAGTGAAATTATTGTTTACAGTTGAACGACAAGCCGTGATATAGTATAGATAATTCACCGTAAACGATGTTCTATTTCTATTCTAATACCCCTAAAATGTGAAAATCACGCACAAATCTGAAATCTTTCGCATTGCTTTGCTTATTCTCCTAACGTTGCATACGTTACAATGCGCAATCCGCAATGCGCAATGCTTATTCTCCTAACGTTGCAAAAATTACAGTGATATATCGTTCAATATAACGAGATATTTTAAACCAGGCTATATAGTGTGGGTGTATTATAATTATTATTAATGATTGATAAAATTGAATTTATGGGACGCCGTTAGTTTTACAAATATCTAGATTGCCGTGTGTCCCGTTATTTTTACAAAAATCAAATTGCCGTGTGTCCCGTTAGTTTTACAAAGATCAAGATAGCCGTGTGTCCCGTTAGTTTTACAAATATCAATATTGCCGTGTGTCCCGTAAGTTTTACAAAGTTCAAGATTGCCGTGTGTCCCGTTAGTTTGACGAACATCAAGATTGCCGTGTGTCCGTCAGTTTTACAAAGATCACGATTGCCGTGTCTCCCGTTAGTTTTACAAAAATCGAGATTGCCGTGTGTCCCGTTAGTTTTATAAAAAAAGGTCAAGACTGCCGTGTGTCCCGTTAGTTTTACACATATCAAATGTGCCGTGTTTCCCGTTAGTTTTATAAAAAGGTCAAGATTGCCGTGTGTCCCGTTAGTTTTACAAATATCAAGAGTGCCGTGTGTCCCGTTAGTTTTATAAAAGGGTCAAGACTGCCGTGTGACCCGTTAGTTTTACAAAGATCAAGAGTGCCGTGTGTCCCGTTAGTTTTACAAATAACAAGATTGCCGTGTGTCCCGTTAGTTTTACAAATAACAAGATTGCCGTGTGTCCCGTTAGTTTTTCAAAGATCAAGAGTGCCGTGTGTCCCGTTAGTTGTAAAAATATCAAGATTTCCGTGTATCCCGTTAGTTTTACAAATATCAAGAGTGCCGTGTGTCCCGTTAGTTTTACAAAGATCAAGAGTGCCGTGTGTCCCGTTAGTTTTGCAAATATCAAGAGTGCCGTGTGTCCCGTTAATTTTACAAATAACAAGATTGCCGTGTGTCCCGTTAGTTTTACAAACATCAGGAGTGCCGTGTGTCCCGTTTGTTTTACAAAGATCAAGACTGCCGTGTGTCCCGTTAGTTTTACAAATATCAAGATTGCCGTGTGTCCCTTTAGTTTTACAAAGATCAAGATTGCCGTGTCTCCAGTTAGTTTTACAAAGATCACGATTGCCGCGTCTCCCGTTAGTTTTACAAAGATCAGTTTTACAAGATAAAGATGTATCACTTTAACTTATTGAGGATGGTATAAAGATGTATCACTGTAACTTATTGAGGGTAGTATAAAAATGTATCGCTGTAACGTATTGAGGATAGTATAAAGATGAATCACTGTAACTTATGGAGGATGGTCCAAAGACGTATCACTGTAACTTATGGAGGATGGTATAAAGGTGTATCAATGTAACTTATTGAGGATGTTATAAAGATGTATCACTGTAGCTTACTGAGGATGGTCCAAAGATGTATCACTGTAACTTATGGAGGATGGTACAAAGATGTATCACTGTAACTTATTGACGATGGTATAAAGATGTATCACTGTAATTTATAGAGGATAGTATAAAGGTGTATCACTGTCACTTATGGAGGACGGTATAAAGATGTATCACTGTAACTTATGGAGGATGGTAGCTGACTTTAGTAAAACAGAGAGTACATATTTAACATTATACTTGACTACATGATATAACGAGTTGGTGTTGGTGAATTTATATTTAAAGCAGGCCAATTAAGACATTTTAATCAAATATGGTAAAGTTGGCTTTCCATAGGTAAAATGATAGCAGCTTCGTATTTGACTCGTGATAGGAAATACGAGTCTAAACTATTGCTTCGGCTTACTAAATAGGACGCGTGTGTCTACATGTTAGATAAGTCAACTGATACTAGTACAATTATTGTTGTTGACAAGTGTAATGTCAATGTTAATCTGGAAACTGGCATACAACAAATGAACGCCTGAACTCCTTATGCAATTGAGTGCGTAATATAATGCGGTAAAAATGACACATTCACATACAAAACAATCACAAACGACGGAATGTCAATTCCCAAAAATCTGAAATAGTATGCGTCTTTAAATGATTTCTCAGATTTCTCTGTAGGGGTTATGCAATCTATTCAAAACACAGTTTAATACGGCAGACACATGTTTGTTTTTTATTTGCAATAAGATTATTGTTTTACGGCAATTAAGCTATTCCTTCCTTTTATAATTCCATGGTTCAGGAAAGTTTCATTTAAATAGTATTAGTATTTATACTGTATATGGATATTCTTCTGCATAACTTGTTAAACATGTCGTTGAATAAAAGACTCAATATGTAAGAGTCCTACTGTATATTTGAATAAGCTTCACTTATAATGCCATAATTCAATGTTCGTGACCATAATGGTCTTTTAGTATGATTATTCAATATGCGTAATCTTTATGGCCTAATAATGCCATAATTCTATGTCCGTGACCATAATGGTCATTTAGTATCATTATTCAATATGCGTAATCATCATGGCCTTATCGCAAAATTTAATGTTCGTGACCATAATGGTCATATAGTATCATTATTCAATATGTGTAAGCATCATGCCCTTATAATGCAGTTATTAAGTTTTCGTGACCAGAGAGCCATTATTTAATGTGTCACAACAATACAATGATCCAATACATTTCTACAGGAAGACCTAAATCCCATAGAAGTTGAGACTGGGTCATGGAGTTTAATACAAGTAAGTGTTCTATTATCCACATTACAGGCTTAACAACTCCAATACCATCACAGGATATCCTGCTATGCCATATCCTGATATTGAGACGGCGCAGCGCAGGGTGGCTCATGGGACGCTGGGAAATTATTCGTATTATGCCAACATTATTAGCATGCTGGTTGACTTTTCTACAAAATCATTCATGGTCCTGTTGCTATAGAAATGCCAAAACATGTCACGCAGTTCATACGAATACGCATTTATAAAGAGAGACTCACACTTCAGCAGACTACTATAATTATTCATTCCCACTCGTACAGTGGAATGAATGGTGTTTTACGGCACGTCGGCATATACATAGGTCATATTGTGCGAAAAACTGATGATGAAGAAATGAATTGAATGTTGTTTAACGGCTCATCAACACAGTATAGGTTATTTAGAGCCGCCCCAGAGAGAGGGGAAGGATACATAGGAATCCGGGAACCTGCCCTACTCTTATTATCGAATAGATTCCTATGGTTCTTTAACGTGCTCGGAGGATAGACCGATACACGGGACCGCCCGGTTTACGTCCCCATCCGACGGACGAGGCTAAGGTAAAGTGTCTTGCCCAAGAACACACCGACGGAACTCAGTGGCACCACGGAGGATTGAACCCGGGGCCTCCGGTTACAAATCCGCCGCGCTACCGACTGCGCCACGCCATCCCCTTATGAAGAAATGAAGTAGTAATTAAAATTTAATGTAAATATATAAAGATAAAACTTACAAATAAGGGATGATATGGTAGTAATATAAACTATGTATATATCTAAATCAACAAATGCCCGTCAACGGGTGTATACACAAGTAAATATGTATATGAACATATTGTAATGATTTCTATCAGTAAATGTAAAACAAGACTAAAATATATAGTATCAAATACCTCTATTATAGTATTAACTGTGTAGAATATTTGCCGCATAGGATCAAAGTATACACATTCCAACAAGATATTTTTTACCGTTAACGGTGCAAAACAGGGCATACATTCTGGTAATTGCTCACTTTGTCATAAACATGAATGAGTATAACGTGTATGACCTATCCTGCACCTGGTTAGAACAACTTCTTCTCGACGAATGGGTCTACTAGAAGAACGCCATTTTACGAGTATCGGTTTAATTGAATGGAGTGTATTGTTCACTGACACATCCAAAGCGGATTGCTAAGAGCTACGAATATATGTGTTAATACAACTTTTAAAATCAGTATAAGGTAAATTGGCATTAAATATCCGTAAAGCTAATGCTGCCTTAGCAGTACTATCAGTTCTATCATCACCACGTATTCCTACATGGCTTGGAAGACAGCAGAAAATAATAACATTATCAACTATAAAAGAATTGTACTTTTCTAAAAGTTGAAGCACAACTGTATTATCATGCTTCGTATTACCCAGGGCTTGCAGAAATGAAAGGGAATCAGAAAACATTACAAAATTATCATCGTCAGACTGTATTTCTGTTTAATGTCATTAAATTTGCTTTGAAAGATAGTAATATCTGTACTGGATTTGTTACTCTTACAAATGTCAAAAATAACTGTTGGTGTTTCCAAACGATGGATTTTAACAAAACTTTCACATATTGTACAGTTCAGAGTATAGTTGTGACATCGTGACGTCGTTTTTTTTTCACTTATTACATTTGTTATATTATTTTTGTGAAAAAAACATCAGTGACATTGTCTCTGTCAACGCAGACAGTTTTAACGTCATGACTTATCCAAAATAGCCGCCAGTGACGTCATTAAAGAAATCTTGTAATTGATATATTTAATTCATTTGTGATCGGATTTTGATACAACTTTCACAGCTTGTTTTGTATAAAATAAAGTTGAGCAAGAACATCAATGGTTTTCATGAAGTCATCCAACATGGCCGACAGTGACGTCAAGATGGAAAAATATTTTTAACTCTACATCGCAAACATTTATGGTTGAATTTGAATAAAACATTTAAAAATTGTAGAGTTCAGGATATAGTTGTGCAAGAACGTTTAACCATGTATATACGTCGTGACGTCGTGACGTCATGACGTCATTGATTGCTATGTCTACTTCATTTATTGTCGGATTTTAATTCAACTTTCCCAGCTTGTAGAGAATAAAGTATAGTTGTGCAATAAGTCAAATGGTGTATCTACGTCGTGACGTCATGACGTCATTGACGTCAAAAGGTTATTTAAAAAATGAAACGTTCGATATTATTTTATATCTAGGAGGAGCGCTCTGAGCATGTGCCCGTTACTTACATTAACCATAACACTAATCTAACATAACCGTAAACGCATTGTTTGGAATTAACGTGAAAATAGCGGACAAGTGGACACATTATGAAGTTTTATCACATTTTTACATTTACAGATATATGTATATAAAGCGAAAGTATTAACTTACACATTTGCAAACTATTCTGTCAGTTAGGGGTATGTTTATATAGTTGTATCGACATAGACTTTTATGTTGCGTTTTTTAAATTTTATAATTTATTTCACAGTTATGATTTAAATTAGTTCCTGCTGATAGAGCAGCTAGTAATGTAATTATTGTTTGACGCCCACATTTAAAACAATATTTTATCTCTGGAACTCAGTAGCACTAATTCGTATACTCCAGTTCAATCTACTGAGGATGATGTTGTTTCCACACATATCACATATCGATGCCCTACTATCACGGCTTGGGTAGACGAAAAGCAAAACAAACTGCGAACTATGTACTGGATTCCTAAATTACATACAAATCCGTATAAAGCTCGCTTTATTTCGAATTCTAGTGCTTGCACCACCACATACATCTCCAAGCTTTTAACGTCTTGTTTTACTGCCGTTAAAGATTACGTGAAAAAATATTGTACTAAAACTTGTGAAAACTCTGGGATTAATGTATTTTGGTATATTATAAATTCAGGAGACGTTCTTGATAACATTTGCATTAAACACCAAGTTCCTATGACTTCTCTACACTATATACAACCTTACCACATCACCTTATCAAAGACAAGATTATTGCTCTTATTCAAAAAAAAAAATCGCTAGAGAAAAAACTACTTTTTTGGCCTGTAACAATATTAATAGGAATTATTAATAGGAAGGGTATCAATACTCAATGTGTTGGGGGTATCACAACTCAGTGGGAATGGGTATCAAAACGAAATAGTGTGGGGTGTCAATACTCAATAGGGACGGCTATCAATACTCAGTGTGGAGGGTTATCAAAATTCAGTGGGGAGCGAGTATCGATACTCAATGAGGAAGGGGTATTAAGGAATGCACACGAATTATTATCCCGTGCGTAAGATTTATATTACGTTGCTACGATTTAACGATCTCAAAAGTAATAATTCAAAATAAAATCGGGAAAATTGTTTTACCGGTAACATTGTTTCAAATCTCGGTCATTAATTATTACAGAACTAGTCTTCGATAAGTCTAGTATATGAGCCGATTTATTTTAAAATCACTCTGCAAGTGGGAGTTATGCAGTGGACACGAACATTGTAAGGAACGGACGAACGGACTGACGACGCCAAAAAGATATCCCGCTTCGTTTGTATAATAAATTTAATAAAATAATAAAAGGTAAATAATTTAAAAAAAAAAAAAATTGGGGTCGTGGGTGGGGGGGGGGGAGGGGGGCGGGGTGGAGAGTAGTGGTGAGTTGTGTCATTGAAATCTCCATGCATGTCCTGAAGGGTTGAGTATTTGTGTATTTGTGTCAATTCATTAAACAAATCATAGAAACATGAGTGTTATGAAGAGATAATTCAAAGTACTTTATTAAAAAATGAGATATAGGGTCCTATAGAAACCACAGCGTCCGAGCGCAATGGCATCGTAGGTTCGCACTGTACTGCAAACAAGGACTTGAAAATACAATGAAAGAGACAAAAAACAACAGAAAGGGTGGTAAAGACAGGATTACCGACTTGGAACGGTCAGTAGGCATTAAGGCCTACTGGTTAGCTTGAATCGATTTTATATGCGCACAATCCTGGCTATTATCCTGTCTTCAGCGCCCAAATAGACAAGACAGTGTAAACAAAATTATATCCCATCAAAAGGAATTCTCTAACAATAAAGTCTACATCCTGAGAAACTAACTAAAGAAACACATACAAAATAATAAACATCTCAGGATGTATCCACAATCGTACTGAACAACCATTGTAGTTGCAGCTAAAGAGAAAACCAATATAGGGTACGACCCACCTCCCTTAGTTGGGGTTTCAGTAGGTACAATCATAGAGTCCCAAGGGGTAGTCCAGTCATCGTACAAGTGAAAAGTGAAGCGTAATGACTTACTGTAGAGGGGTCAAACACTAAACATGCAGTGCGCTGTAAAACCAAAGGGTTATATCCTTTTCTGACGAACTTAAATACACATAAAGCATAAATACGAATTATATGACCTTTATGACATTGACCGTGAAGATACAGACTCGGGAGTGTTGGGTTCTGCACGTCATCTCGATGAGATGGGTAAATTTAAAATCCCTACTTGCACGTAATAGTTTTGTGCGGACACAAAAATGACATTATTATTTGCATCTAAGAAGTGTATGACCTTTATGATGACCTTTATGACCTTGACCTTGGTGATCCGGATGTTGAGTTCTGCACGTCGTTCTGATGAGATGAGTATATATGCCAATTTATTTCAAAATCCGTCCATGCATGTGAGAGGTTTTAGCGGACAGGAACATTGTAACGGACGGACGGACGAACGAACGTACGGACAAGCCAAAACTATATCCTCCTCCGACTTCCCCGGGGGATAAAAAGCAAAAAAAAAAAAATCTATCACTAATTGGTGTGTAACAAAACCTCAGGGTTAGACATGTCGGTATCGCAGTCATTCATTTTTCATTGAAGTAAAACATTAAATTTGCTAGGAGTCGATCTTTTACAGGGATCATATTTCTACATGTGTAGGGTTGTAAAATTACTGGCTTTCTCGAAAGAGTTATTTCACGACGGAACAGGCTATGATCGGGGTGTCATTATATTACATAAAATTATGACCGGGGGTCATTTTACTAATAGCAAAATGACCGCAAAACAGCGGCTTAAGCGGTATTTTACTTCAAAGCCACCTATATTTGGCTCGTTGGCCCCATAGTACCAGTTAAAATAACACTACTTATTCGTGAGTTTTACATTAAACCAGATAATTCCACTAAACGATAATCATAATTGTTTAAAACTATGTTTGCAATTTAAATTTGATCGTATGTTTCATTTTAAGACAACTAAACATATATAAATGTTGAAGTAAAACATCGAATTTTATCGAAATATTAAGAAGATGAAAAATAATCTGTAACCGCTAATACGGATTCTGGCGAATAATTTTCCAAAGATACTTAATAACGTTTTACCTCTAAAATTTCCAACTTCACTTATTAAGCTTCTATTTTTATGAATAGGGACGATATAGCCGTCTCTCCAAACGTCTGGGAAATAACCTAGATCATGTATTTTATTAAATAGATCTATAATGTATGGTGACAATTCATTAACGCCATGAATAAAGAAGTAATTTAATATCCTATCTGGCCATCCTGAGCGACCTTGAATTAATTCTGAGATCCCGGACCGTAACTCATGTTGTGATTTTAGAATATTTAATTTTTCAAACAGTTTCAGCATTTCAGAATAAACTAAATGTTCGTTAAAATAAATAATGTCCTCGTCTGCTTGGAAAAAGGATCTGTCGGATTGTTTATTGCCTTAAAATAATCTGCAACATTATCACAACTTATGTGTTTTGCCATACATACTGGGAACTGTGGATTCTTTTATTAAGTTCCAAAATTGTTTTACATTTTTAATTTCGCGTCCAAAAGTCTGGTAGTTTCAATTTTATTTCGCCGAACATTGTAGTTTCTAACGCTTTTCTTCTATATCGAAAGCGCATTCATCATACTTATTCTGTTTTCATCTGATTTATTATTTCCATATATATTAAGATATCTATAAAATGATTTTCTCAGATCAAGGCATTCCGTATGGAGGAGTTCTTCCCATTTGGCTGCTCGAATACATTTCCGTTGTCGTTTTTAAGACACGCTTTTTTTTTCGAAAATTGGAATACAAACACAATCGATTATGGTGATAAAGTCGGAGATCGAATTGACAATATCGCAATTGGTTTGGTTACCGTTTAGGTTATCAGTTACGTTACGTAACTGAAACATGTATCATTTGAGATTCTACTTGCATTTCTTTATTATTATCACAAAGCGTACTTGCTGCTTATGAGAATTCGACCAAACAATAGTCGCTTAATATGTTATGGTCATGAATATAAAAATAGTTCAAATGGTAACAATTCCGGATTTTCAATACAATAGTCTACAACGGTCTTCCCAGTACTATCCACAAAGTTGAAAGCACCAATATATGTATCTTCACGCAACCTGCCATTTGCTACTCTCAAACCAGATTGCTTTAAAAAATCGACCAATAAATGAACGTTTGAATTTGAGATTTTATCCATCGAGTTACGTGGTATATCATAATCAATCTGATAATCTTCAGGCAGAAAATCAACATGTAATGTACTATCCGTGCTTACAAAGTCAAACTGCTCTCCAATTCTAGAATTGTAATCTCCTACCAACATAACATTACAATGGTGATTTGTTAATGATTGAATATGAATTATATTCTCTAAAATAACATTGAAAAAGCTCTTGATGTGTGTCATGCTATTGTTGATTGATTCTTTATTTTCCTCCCAGTTGGAGAGCATACAATATAAGTTTACATATAAGCATTCAAACAATTCAATAATAATATATACATGACAATCAGTAATTTAGGGACATATATACGCAGTAACACAGAAGTACTACTACAATAGACAATGAGAGAAATTTTGACATAGAGTAAAGTATAAGAATAAGTTAATATATATACATTCATGTTGGAGTCTTTTAATATAATTAAACTGATTCCATGACTGTACTCGTATGTTCATGGAACATATTTGCTTACCCTTATAATAAATACTTTTCATATTCAATATGTACAACAGATTACAAAGTGTTAAAAAATTGTTATGTTTAAAGATAAACTAGTAATCGAGTCCATACCCAGCCTTTATGAAACGAAATAAAAGATCAGGTATGGAATCACACATAGTTTACTTCATCTTACCAGTTTAGCAAATACATTCTTGAAAAATAAACATCATAACATCACTCTCCCTTACGGAAGCGAAATATAAGGGAGAGTCAATGACATTACATTTTAATTACACACATGGCTATTAATACATTATTTTCAATTTACCGCTTGTCCAACACTCCATATTAAATGGAAAGCGTTAATAACAACTTTTAAACAAGTCAAATTGCATTTATCGCTAAGTGGTCTCATACCATTAAGCATGACAATTATTTGTTCCCGCGGACTTAAGTTTATGAATATGTTAAATACATTTGAACCAACAATGGTAAAAATTGACTGCCACAATTTAACTGAAATATGTTCAGTACGAACACAATAAAAAATATAGTGTTCTGAGATAGATGAAACTTGTCTTTCACACCGGGGGCAACTTTTGGTATAAGTGTCACTAAATAATTTACATAATAGACATATTGCACTTTTGCATTTAATCGTGTATTTTGGTTGCGCTTTAGAAAATTCCCATAACTCACAAGCATGACTAAGCATTGGTTTTATGCACAAAAAGTCTCTTAAAGAGCAATCATTATTTACTCTGAATGACCACTCAGTTTCTGCCATTGTACACACACTGTTTTTTATCATGCGCTTCCAAGTAAATTTCAAAGGAAATACACCAGAAATTCTGAATTCATTTAAAACATTGAGAAGTGAATACTTCCTTAAAATACGATAGATTTCTGGTATGTATCCTCTCTGATGCGATGGATTTTCGATGGTTGGAGATATAAATGAAGATCAATTAGACCCTAGTAGTCATTGTCTCAAAGATATAATGCTTATTAATAACCTCATTAATATTATAAATGAACCTACACGGGTAACTGACCGGTCAGCAACTGTGTTAGATCCTTTTGTTATACTAAATTCATTCGATTGTATTGATTCCGATGTAATGAAACTTCCTTCCGATGTGAGCAACCATTTTGGTTCTTACGTTGTTATTAACATATAATACCAAATGTTCGAATAAAAGACGTATTTATCTATACAAAAAGGCTGATTTTGATAAACTTAATGCGCTCTTGTTAACTCATGACTGGAGTTTTTTAAAACGAAGATTCTGTTGACGTAGCGTGCTTACGTTTTACAAGCACGTTTATAGATTTAATTAAGTTATGTATTCCATCAAAATTATATATAGGGTTCTATAGAAACCACAGCGTCCGAACGCAATGGCATCTTAGGTCCGCACTGTACTGCAAACAAGGACTTGAAACTACAATGAAAGAGACAAAAAACAACAGAAAGGGTGGTGAAGACATGGTTACCGACTAGGAATGGTCAGTAGGAAATAAGGCCTACTGGTTAGCTTGAATCGATTTTGTATGCGCACAATCCTCGCTATTATCCTGTCTTCAGCGCCCACATAGACAAGACAGTGTAAACAAAACTACATCCCATCAAAAGGAAATCTCTAACAATAAAGTCCACATCCAGAGAAACTAACTGAAGATACACATACAAAATAATAAACATCTCAGGATAAAACTTGTAACGATTAGACCTAGAGATAAACCATGGTACGATTCCGAACTTAGACGTGTCACGCGAAAACGAAACTGCCAAAACAAAAATGTTATCAGTACCAATACATTCGAGAATTGAAGACTTTACAAATCATTAAGAAACAGAGTAACTAATTCAAAAAAGTATGCAAAGGAAACAAAATGGTATCGATAGCAAACTCTTATCATGGATTTCAGATTACTACCTTTTTAAAGGCCGATCCTGTTCTCCTGTAGAACTTTTACTTTGATTGACAGTATCAATAAAATTGGCATTAGTATGGTAGGGTAGATACATGACAAATTCCAAAAACATCTGTTTTTTTGCGTAGGATAGCCGTGCCTTATTACATTGACCAGCAGTTTGAGGTTTATCTGAAATATTTTCTGACTGAGCTATACATCATATTTAAAGTTGTTAAATCAATGAGCCTTCAACTCATGTAATGTCCTTGAGTAATCAAATGAAGTAAGCATAACGTGATTTAAAGACAGGTATAGCTAAATAATTATATTTTATTTATTCAAAATATTTATATTATGGAAATATACAGATATTAAACTATCATCTCTTTTAAACTGAAGTTTCATGTAAATCCGTCAAGTAGTTTCAGAGGACTAGTCGCTACACGTTTTTATTATACAACTCTATGTAAACAAAAATGGCCACTGGCGGCCATGTTTAATGCCGAATCAAAATAATTCTCTACAAGGATAAACAACATGTCTTGCTGATTATTTTAGAAAAAGTCCCATATCAATATCGCTTATAGTTTTCAAAAGAATTAGTCGCTACACATTTGTGTGTTTTTAATAAATTGTTTAGCCGTGGCGGCCATTTTGAATTCCCGGCCGACCTGAAATTTTCTCATATCAATATCACTTTTAGTTTTCAAGAAGTAGGCGCTACAAACTTCTTTTTTTAAAAATATATTTTAGCTTTGGCGGCCATCTTGGATTTCACATCAATGTGAATTTTTGCTAGAATCAACTAGACATCATGAGCAACATTCCTGTTAAGTTTCATGAAAATCCATTTAGTAGTTTCAGAGGAGTAGTCGCCGCAATAAAAGGTTACGGACGGATAGACGGACAGACAGACAGACGGACGGACGACGGACACCGCACCACGGGTAAGCTCAGCTGATCTTTGTTCAGTAGAGTAAATAAAGGCATATGACGTCACAAACACAAAAATGGGTTGACAATAGGGCTACCGCCTTGGAACGGTCAGTCGCAAGAAAGGCCGCCGGGGGTTTAAACGAGGTTCTAGGGTAAACCAAACCTGACACTTACCCTACTTCATCCCAATAAAACGGGACAGTGTAAATAAAGAAATCTCCACAATGAACTATTCTCTAACGAGCAAGGCAGCATTAAGCATGTTAATAGGCAATATAAGTAAAACACAAAGATGCTTGTGTATATATGCAAACAAAAGAATAGTCTAGAAAGCCACGAATAAGGTATTCAGTGACATTGCAGAAGCCAGAGCAACAAGAGAATAAACCATTGAGGGCACGACAAGACAATATTGCAGACAAACATCAAACGTCATCGTCCTTTTGGGATTTAGATAGACGGCATCATAGGGTCCACAGCCTGTCCGGTTATCGGACAGTTAAAGAGGGAAGCATAGTGGCGAACTATAAAATGGTCGACCATCAAAGCTGCAGTGCGTTGCAACATGATAGGGGCATAATCTCTTTTGATAAACCTTGTAACAAGTTTAACTCGAATATGTAAGGTAACGTTCATTGAGCACAGCCAACCAAAAACACAAAAAAAACACTCACAGAACAATAACAAGGATAAATACGAGGCAATGTTACAGTACAAACGTAACAGGTTTGACATTCAGGCTAACGCCTTGTAACGCTTAGTTGCACAAAGGTTGTGTAAGATTCGTTAGATGCATTAATGTAACGTATTGAGGATGGTATACAAAATAAATTTACCTTCAGGTGTCATTGTACTCCATTCTGTAATGTAAAATGAACTCAGTTAATTACAATATCATTTCTGATATAAATGGTAGTATTTGTTAGGCAACAGCATATCCGTAAGTATGCTAAACTAATTTAAAGTGACATTTGAGGTCAATACATAAACTTGTAAATGTTAAGCATTTCTACTGTCGAGGCGTTGTTTAATTTCAGTTCAAGTGTTGGTCTTTGAAACTGCTAATAACTGGTATTAATGTATCATCGTAACTTGTTCATATCAATAGTATGTAGTCATATTGGTCAAAATGATACATAAATCTGGAATAACTATAATACAGAACATGATAGACTCTGGCATATGTGTATAGATTAAGTATAATATACTGTGGAAAAATTATAACAAACAATAGTACAAAGGAATCAGTCTCTGACGAGTGTATACTGATAGTATACTGATAGTAGATGTATGTGTTATTATTAGCATCGTAAATAATGTGATGCTGACTGTTCTTATAGAAGTAGAGTTTAAATGAAATTTAGGTGGTTCCCTACACCATACTAAACAAAACACATTTGATTTCATGTAACAGTGTTTCCTACATCGCAATAAACCACAAAAAATGCAATTACATTTCATATAAAAGTGGAGTTTAAATGAAACTAAAACACAATTCAGGTATTTTGTGAAATATAATAAAGCCATTTAAATCTGAATTAAATCTAAAATTTAAGGGTGAATTAAACTTGCTGACACCTAAAAATTTAATTGAAGTTTAATTGAGATTTAAGTTGGGATTCAATCCTTATTTCATGCATTGATAAATCTATGTTTCAGCAATAGTATACATAGTTTTATCATACACTTCCTTATAAATACGTTGTTTATGATTATATACGATACGACATAGACCTAGCTAGTCATATCAATCAGGATTTAGTTGCCGGGTAATAAAGCTTTATCACACGCGTGAAATATAGGGTGAACAATGTCATATCACGGAAATAAACGAATGTTCTTGATGACTTTTTCAGTGGAGTGATACGGAAATTACCGATTAGCTACGATTGTATACGATTTGTCACGTGTATGGCTTATGTCGTCTGCATCCATCCTGTTTACACGCCATATTATTGGCTATACATCTACATCTATATGTGTACGTTGAGCTGTCATCTTCGACCATAACTCAACGGAAATGACTTCAAAAGTAATGTTAATAAGATGAAATAAAAGAGATGATAGATAGATAGAAGTAAAATAAAAAATAAATAAGGCATAATACACGGACCATAAAGAGAGTTTAACATAATTATAATAAACACAATGATAAGAACCATCCGTGGATGAAATAACCACGTGTGACCATTCCTTTTCTGATTTGTTACATATTTTAAGTTTAACTGGTTCAGTAAACATGGTAAAGATCATTTCAGATCCGGTAATAACAACTGATTGGTATTGTTGGTGTATTCGTAGAAAATATCATATCAGTTTAATATAAATAATGATGATTAAGCGGCAGATGTTAGATTTATATATTTATCATGACCTTTGATTTTAAACGCAAGCACTTATTCATCGTTCTTTGGAAATTGAAGTTGTATGTATCATTGAGTTCGAACCAAATGTTAACATGAACTATGTATGTAAAAGTAGGTCAATGGGATTAATGATGACTTTTTTTTGGTTCAAAATGTCCATGCACGACAGTATGTATCTACGTAATTATGTAATTAAACCTCTAGGTATACCCGGTGTAAGTAAACACCGTAAAAACGGTAAATTACACAGTTTTTCACAAGTGTTAAAGTTGGACAAGGTTGAGTACAATTGCCTGTGTATGTGCAAATGATGTTTGCATAGTATATGGCTAACAGTGATTGTTAATGGGGTTAACGAGCTGCTGTTAACGTGGTTAGCAAGCTAAACGCAAACCTGAACCATGACTGCTAATGTCTACGTCTAATTGAACAACATGTACAACTGAAAGTGATGAATACTGCCGTTTTGTTGATGTCCAATTAATACAAACGTCCATAATGTTGTAAAATATTGCAGAATTTGAAACCCTCGATGCAGAGACACATCACGTGTGAACTGTATGCCAGTTGTAATAACAATCCATGAACCCGTTTAAAATGAAAGCCGCATGAAGTTTATTAAACAATATGTGGATGGAAAACTGTAAGTCAAACACAGGGCAACATTCTATATTAAATTAGGCAACCAACTAAGTGCATTGTGGAGGAAAATACATTCATCACTTGTTATGCATATATAAAGGAAGTTATTGTATTGTGTGTGTTTTTTGTATGAAAGTTTGTATATTGCTATATAACATTACCATATCCCTGGTAAATATTCTCTACACCAGGGTCACCATTTATATAATACTTCATCAAAAATGTCAGAGCTTTCAAGGAAAATCCTAGGAGTGGCTCAAAGTAAGTGTATGAAATGTTAGGTCATTCAGTGAAAAGGTTGTCCGCTTGTTTCACTGCTTGGCAGAGTAGTAGTACAATACACTACAAATAATACGAACGATACTAATAGTACAATATCATCTGCTATAGGAGTAATATAAGATGTTAGGTAGCATTATCTACGACTTGATCATAACTTATATTGAAAATATAAACGGCGACAAATAGTCCCCGTGAGGGATTCCGATATAACAGTTAAAACTTTCACTAAATTGATTTTGGTGTTTTAATACGCGATTTTACGTTTGTAGAAAACGACTTTCTAATATTACGCGCTTTCCACTTACTCCGTACTGTATACGTCTATCAAATATATTCGCTCGGACCAATTAATCAAATGCCTTGGTTAAGATCTAAAATGCAATCAAACATGTTTTTGTTTTTGTTGAGTATATGGTTAACAATAGCATGTACACATATTATCAGCAGTATCTAGGTCTAGCATTTAAACGGTGTAGGAATAACAACGTCTCAAATTATTGTACATCGTTTTAGTAGAATTGCCTGTTTCGGTTGAAGTGGTTGTTAACAGGTAGTTGTTGTTGTTTTTTTTGTTTGTTTTTTTTGTTTTGTTTTTTTTATCTTTTATTGTGTACAATCTCAGGCAACATGAGTTACAACATGAGAGAATTATTATGCATACAACAAATTATACAATTACTAATTTTGAATTAAAAAGGATAACACAAACCCCCCTTGATATGGTGGGAAAAGTTAGGGGGGTAACATTTGCGTGGAATAACATTGCAGCTTCAAATGTGAAGCATGTAAATATATATATTTATATACCTATTATTTGACAGTTTGTAATAGAATTCGGACAAAGACACATAGATTGATTTGTATTTGGTTGACGAATGAGTTAGAAGCTCCTTAAATTTTATAACATTAGCGTGACGGTAAAAATACCGTGGAATGTACTTTTTACGCAGAGGGTCGAAATGAGGGCACTTTAAGAGATAGTGAAATTCGTCGCCAGTATCAGAGTCATACAGAGTACAGCGCCTTAAGTTGTACGGGATATTCGCAAACCTACCAGTTTCGACAGGAAATCTATGGTTAGTTGTTCGGAATTTGAATACGTTAATATAGTAGTTTCTCGGTAACTTTAGATATGGTTCAAATGAAAGGTCGTCTTTGAATAGGTTATAATTACGCCCTTTGGACGAGTTTTGTAGGTCTGCCCTCCATGATTGTGTAAATTGGTCGACTAACGTTTTTTTAATAGACATTAACTAAACTAACTTTCCCCGCAGCGCGCTGCATGATGTTTTACACGACAATGACCTCAAACAGTTTTTATATTTCTAAACCGGAGGCCCCGGGTTCAATCCTCCGTAGTTTCGTAGCGTGTTCTTGGGCAAGACACTTTCCCTTAGATCTGTCGGATGGGGACGTAAACCGGGCGGTCTCGCGTATCGGTCTGTCCTCCGAGCACGTTAAAGAACCATAGGAATCTATTCGATAATAAGAGTAGGGCACGGTTCCCGAATTCCTATGTATCCTTCCTCTCTCTCTGGGGCGGCTCTTAATAACCTATACTGTGTTGATGATCCGATACACAACATTCAATATTTAAAACAAAAAAGGTTTATTCAAAAGGCATTATCTTAGAGCACGTAGCTGTGTACACAATGTCTGTAAAAATCCGAAAAATAAAAAAAACACTACAATACATAAAAAACAACAACAATCAAATGAAAAAGTTGGGGCGAGAGAATATAAGGATTCAGACTATAGCGTCAAATAAGATATAAAATAGTTGGAAAAGACGAACCACAGCGTATCTGGGAATGAAACAATATTTATAGCCGGTCTCCCAAAAGAAAGGAAGGATACATACAAATCCGAGAAGCTGCCCTTATCTTACTTACGAATATATTTTCCTTTGAGCAAATTGTTCCAAGGATAGACTCCGAAACACAGAACCGGTGTACATACCAATCGGACGGACGAGAATAAAGGAACATGTTTTACTCAATAATACACAGAAGAAATTGACTTGCGGCGATAAGGCTTCATTCGGGTCAAATGAAACGTGCTATCAAGTAGACCACGCCAGCATCCTTGACGTGTACGAGTTCCTCGCTGATGTTTGGAGGGTGAAAACTCGTTAAATGTAAAAATCTTTAAAATATCTCAGCACATTGTTTTTTTTCCATAAGTTGACCCCCGCATAAACCCCACCCAATTGAAAATGTCGCAGCTTTATCTTCCACCGCTGATATCAGACCGAGATATTTCGAACAGGGGAACATATCTAGTCGTTTTTTGACTAGTGGTCTTTTAAAGCCCTAGTCCTTCAGTAGGAACGCCACGGACCTATAACATATCAGTTCTGTTCGCATTTTAACTCCGCGAACATGGACTATTTCTTTGTATTTTACGGACTATTTTACGAATTTTCAATTAAAACAGACGCCATTTTTTTACACCCAAAATTGGGCGCGCTACCTCGGCGAGCACTACGGGTACCTATGGAGTCTAACAACACGCGTACAGTGTTTCATACCGTAGATTATGTAAAAACTAATACCTTACCGGACGAAATAACGTCCCATTATGTGTCAACACGATGCGGTGTTGGTGACTGACAGGTCACCGTGACATAACTTGACACGTGAAATTGACATGTTGGTCAAATTGGATTTGGGATTACTGTCTGCTGCTAGAGGTCCATGATCAAGGTATTTGTTTTATCATTAAAATGTGTTTGTTAATAAACAGTACACACCACTTTTAGATCGTACATATTTAGACATAAGCCAAATATAGTGCCTAAAAAAGTGGCGTATACTGTATAATATAAAGTTTATATTTTTCGTGTACTCCGATCTTTCCAGTAACTGGATGTACTGTAAACTGTAGAACGTTTCGTGGAATAAAACAATTACTAGTAGAAATGCTATCAATGTCCCCCGCACCCCCGCCCACCCAAGTACGGTTGATATGGGGAGGATGGGGGTGGGTAGATGGAGCTTGAATACCGAAAACAAGGAGTGGGTAAGGAAACTAGAAACCCCCTCCACCCCCACCCCTCAGATTCATGAATGTAAATTGTTAGCGTTGTCTCTTTATCGTTATGTTATCCCCATTGTATCGCACATTCGTGAATACATACTCGATACAACTACCATCGAAATAATGTAAACAGCCATTGACATGTCAGATTAATATTTATGTACAGTAACATAGATCTACATACACAGATGTGTACATATATATCCATGACAGTAAGTAGAGTTTTGAGTTTCTTTTATAAATATGTTTACAATCTGTATAACAAAGGATAAACTCTGTCTGTTTGATCATTGACATTGGATTGATGTTGTTTTTCAGAGAGGCCTCACATGTGAATCGTGCCCTTGAGCAATTCTAAGTGAATTGATACTGACGACTTCAGAATGTCAAGCCGAGTTAAATGCCATTGGATCATTTTGAGGTGGGAGCCCTTTTAAAAAATGTTTACACTTGTGTAGTTCTTTAAATGGAGCTTGTGTTATGCTTGCACGGTGCTGTTCAAAGTTACAGTAAAAAATGTTCTCGGTGATAATGCAGCGTGATTGTCATATGAGCTCGTGTAAACTACATGTACTGGATACATGCGAAAACAAGTTGTGTTAAAGGGACACTAGGCAATCTTTTTTTTTTTAAACTTCTGGAGTTTCGGTCAATTTTTCTGCATAATTTGCATTAGGGATCATTAATAGTATTTATTAGAATAGTTCAGAACTGTTGATAACAGTGCACCTATAATATAGTTAAGTATTTGATAGAATAACGAAGACAAAATGAAACACTTTTTATTTAATTTTTAATGCAAGCAGGTTTAAATTTAAAATGTTACCAGGTTAACAAATGGAGATGCTAATGTAAATGCTTGATAAATACTTCAAGAGTGCTGTGTGTCCCTTTAACATGAACTAATTACAATATTATTATGGTCTATGTGATGGGTCCCCAATCTATTAAAGGGACACAGAGCAAATTTTCAATCTTGTGTCTGTTTTACACATTTTCACATCAGAACAGACCACACATCTACAAAAGTGTCTTCTCAACTGCCCTATTTAATCGTGTTTTATTACTAAAACTAGCGGCATCACCAGGTTTAGAGATAGAAAATAAATAGTTGTATATTAATGTTTTCTCCCCATGTAAAATGACCTTACTAAGTCATTAAAGTAAAATATTCTATCAACAAAACGTGTAAAATTTAACAATTTTAAAATTTTTGGCAAGAGTTGTATTTTATTCCCCTTCTAGTAAAAATGGCTTATAGATAATTGCACCCTCTGTCAGATTTAACTTTCCTTATAATAGATTCTTGCTGTAGTACTGTTGGGTGAAAAATACATTAAAATTGTTCTGTAATCATGTCAGGTCAATCATATACTCGTATGATACACAATATAATATGTATTGACCCTTTATTTGATGTGCCATTTACTCAGTTTTGGTCAAGGGACGTTTATAGCATATCGGCTTTGAATCCAGTGAACACGGATTCAAGTCTTACTGGCGCTACTGGTTTACTTCGATGTATCCTGCTAGCCCATTGTGTCAAACTGTCCCATTCCCCTTAACATGCCCTAGCTCCCCCTAGCAACCCCTGATTCAAATTGAATACTGTACGCGACTTATTTTTACTTTTTATTTTCTTTCAGGCTGCACGTCATGTGGAAGAAGACTCCATGTACACCACTGGCCAGAGTCAATGCTGAAGTTTATGTTCGCTTAATTATTTGCTTAATAAAGTATACATATGAACTAAAATATTGTCTTTATAAACATGATAATTATGTCTTCCACCACAAAGTGGTAGGTGAGACAGATTATATTTGGCTTTTCCGTTCGTCCGTCACAAATCTTGTCTGCGCTATTTGTTGGATTTTTACGAAACTTTGTAAGAAGCATCAGTATGTGCATATCAAATATTGAAGCTCAAGGGCGCCGTGACCCAATAATGATCATGAAAACCCTTGTCTGCACTGTGCACTTCCCCAGAAGCAAATCTCATAAAAATTCATGGTTTGAGTGCATTTGGTGAGAGAATGATGCCTTTTGATTTTGATGTCATTAGGTCAAAGATCATTGTCACCGTAACATGATAATGTAAAATGTTGTAAACTGTAAGTCAAATATCATGAACTTAATGGATGGATTGCTTCTGGCGAGAGGGTGATCCTTTTGATTGTGAGTGGGTCAACGGTCAAGGTCACAGACCAGATAATGTCCGTAATGAAACTCTTTTTTACTTTCTCTAAAGCTAATTTCATAAAACGTCACACTTTGACTGCCTTTGGTGAATAATCCCTGTTTATTTTGAAGTCAGTAGTTGAAAGGTCCGTTACCATGACCGGAAAATGAAAAGTCTTGTCCACGCAGTGTTTCTTTTTACCTAAAGCAAATTTCATAAAACTTCATTGGTGGACAGTGGAAAGAGGATTATCCGTTTGATTTTTAGGTCAAAAGTCAAGTTCCTGCTGACATCCATTATCAAACATTTATAAACAAGGATAAGCATATGGTACAACACACATGTTATAATAAAACTATATATGCCCTATAAAGATAACAGACCCGCACTTTTCGGATTCACGCGTACAGTGTTTCACAACACCACAAACCATTGACACAATTTCATGTCCACATATTTATGTTATGCAATCTTCGAGTTTACACAAAATCATGTGTGTTACTGACAGTAGCATGTCTCTTACTCGTCAGTCATTTACTCGAGTCGCCCCCTCAGTTTCAAACGAACAGTTAAAAGAATATACTTCTTCCTGCCTGTTAAACTTATATTAGTTTATCGCTTTTTCTGATTTCGAAAATTAACTCTGACATTAACCCAAAGCATGTATAGATCAAAAGTTTAGTGTAAAATACATAGACACATACATTTTAAATATATGTGTTTACATAACAAAATTATTTAATTGTTTCTGTAGCCGGTGGTCTTTTTAAATGAATATGAATGTTGCCGTCTTGGGTCGGAAGGCCCTGTTACTTAATTAGTACTTGTCTCCGTTTATTGAAATTCAACACATATACAGAGGAGAGATGTATCTATATGATTTTGTTTTTATTCTCGCTTCTAAAATGACGAAATAAATCGATTTAAATAAAAGGCGCATTCTCAGCAATACACAACGTACTGTGTGCGTTGGTGGGGAAGCCGACGGGGTAATGGAGGGATGTTGCTCTCATAAATACTGTGAACATACTACATCAATAATATAACAACTACTGAACAATGCTGAAATCGATTTATCTTTATAAATGAATTCATAATTCTACCAATTTTATTCCGTGCGAACATCGATTTGGAACGTGGAATCGGCGTATTTAAGCGATTACGGTGTACTTCGTTAATTTTCGGGTGTGTGTGGGGGGGGGGGGGGGGGTGAAAGAACTTGCCTCCGTTTTTTTTTATATTTTACATATCTACAGAGGAAAAATGTATTTACGCGTACATGCTTTTTTCTGTTCTAAAATGATGAAATAAATCGAATTTGATTAAAACTGCGCATTCGCAGCTATATACAACTTAATCAATACGGTATAGAGGGTGGTGGGGGTGGCATGAAGGGCGGGGTTGCAGGGATAATACCGTAATCGTGTCCTTGAAAAAAACAGCGAACATTCTACTCTAATAATTCATTAAATACAGAACAATGTTGAAATCAATATATCTCTTAAAAAGGATTTCACAATTTCATGGTTTTATATCCCGCGTGTACATTAACTTCGAAAGGCGATTGTTCATATTTTAGCGAACACGGTGTACTTTGTTAATTTTGGGGAAAAAAAAGTACTTTTTTCTGATTGACTTTAAATTTTGGTTTTTAATAGTAGACATGTCAATGAACACTTTCAAGAAAAAAAATTCATTCTCGTTGTTAAAACTTCATTTTTTTGCAATTTTTTTCGGATTCAGAAAATTAGCACTGCAATATATATTTTCACCATCCTCATTTCCTTTCCCGACGTACCGTTGCATTTTGGTCTGTTAAAACCTATTCCGAGCACTCCGGCATAAACCAAAAGCATGTATAGCTCAGAAATTTAATCTGATATGCATGGATACATACATTTGAAATATATGTATTGAAATAATGGAATTATTTCATATTTTGTGTACCCAGTCGCGTCTGTAAATGTATATTCGTTATGCCGTCTTTGAGTCCGTGGGTCATGTTAGTTAATTTTGGGGGAAAAAAAGTACTTGTCTCCGATTTCATTACAATTTTGCATATGGACAGAGGAAAGATTTATCTATGCGTACATGCATTTGTTTTTATTCTCGCTTCTAAAATGACGAAATAAATCGATTTTGATTTAAAAGCGCATTTTTGGCAATTTAAACCTTAAAACAACCTAAATTCATCCCTTTGAAAAATACCTTTAACTATTAATTGGAATTACACAAAGTGTACACCAATTATGTTCAACCAATGTAGTTTGTGAATATTATTACTTTAACAACGATCTTCGATTGTTTATTGTCATAATCACAGTTTATATATAAGAGGTGAATAAATCTGACCAGTGACAATTTTCCCAATAATGTCATTTTGTTATCGATTTTATCACGTGACCTTGTTTGATAAATATTCATACGCCATAGGGCTGGCGTTCCTACTGCTTAGCAGGCGACAAAATTCGAGCACGCTAGAAACCGCAACAGATCGTCACTGACGAAATGTATCACTACGCTAACAGACAGAGAGAGCGTCAGCTGTCATTTTGATTGGGTGTTCATTCGCATAAAAGAGATAAACACATCCCACTCACTGTATGCATATTCATAGAGGCCCTGGCCTTGTGTAGAGAAGAAATAGTTCCCCAGATCAGACAAATACCATCTAAATCGTAAATAAGCTGTGGGAAATGGAAAGAAAATTGAAGAATGTGATGTTTGGGCCTATGCTTTTTTTCTACTAAGACAAGAAACAAGATGATATATTTTATCTCGAAATATTATAAACCCCGTTTGGACCCGTACATCCAGCTTTGCAAACCTGGGATAAAGTAGCTCATTTGCATATTAATGTCGAAAGGACCAATGCTTCCGAACAAAAGCAGTTATTTTTCAGCAAAATTGTTTTAATAGTTCACGTGTTTTTACCCGCCAGGGTCCTTTACATGAGTAACCAGGATCAAGGTAACGCTGTTTTGAGCAGCCAGTGATCGTTACGTCTGTCCATCGTGAATATAAACCATTGCTTTTCAACATATTGCTTTTCCAGGTCCGTAGCTACACTGGGGCACACAGAGGTATTTATCTTGGTTGAATTTTGGGAATGTACATACTTTACATAAACACAACTATATACTAGCATAATAGGACCCTGGGGGAAATACAACCCATTGAAGGAAATTAAAACAAAATCCAGGGTGGAGAGGGAGGTTAATGCCACTGGACACCAAAATAAGGGATATGCCTCGGTTAAATTTCAGAGCTGGTTACGGGCCAGTTTTCATTCAAAATTACTTTACAAATCAATAAACTTAGGAAAGGTTAATTACTAGTATTTGAACTTAATTGTTATACTAAAACTTTCGGTTTTTAGTTAACACTTACCCTGTCTTACAGTCGGAAGCTGACATCTTTCATATTTTCTTTGATTTTGAAATATTATCAATCAGAATTTTAATGTTCAGATTGCCAATTCATACATTTGTGTTGCTTTGTTTTTTGTTTCGTGAAAACATCAATATTGGGCCCCACCCCGAAACAATGGGGTGTGGAGTCCTCCAGCTCTTACGCCTATGTTTATAAGACTATATAGAAACTTTCTCTCTATCTCACTGCTTCCACCCCACTCCTTCCTTCCCATACTCTCTCTCCCCTTTTCTCACGTTTTTCCCTCCCTACCTCTCGCTTTCTTTCTTTCTCTGTATCTCTCTTTCTGTGTGTGTGTGTCTCTCTCTTTCTCTCTTTCCTTCTCCCTCTTTTTGACTCTCTATGTCTCTCTCTCTTTCTATGTGTCTCTCTGAATCTCTCTATCCATTTTTTTTTCAATTTCAAAATTTCAATTCATGCATAAATTAAGAGGAATTCATTAAAATTATGTTGATTTATAATGTACTAATATGTGTAAACCATGCATGCATAACTTCACATAACAAATACTATATCTCCATCTTTACCATTAGTTACGAGCCTCTACCAATATTGCAATTTCGATAAACAATGTCTCCCTTGTGTTTTGTGTCAATATACACTACACACAAACACACACACACACATATAAAAATGGAGGATTATTTGTATATAATAGTTTCTTTGATGCAACGCGATAGTTGGAAAGGCTACGTTTAATTATAGGTATTGTTTTGGATTATATATAAATA
Organism: Cyrtodaria siliqua; assembly: GCA_037043455.1. Classification (NCBI taxonomy): domain Eukaryota; kingdom Metazoa; phylum Mollusca; class Bivalvia; order Adapedonta; family Hiatellidae; genus Cyrtodaria; species Cyrtodaria siliqua. The sequence continues at coordinate 185,547 of JAWPHD010001519.1, read as the reverse complement.
TGGACTTATAAGGTTGTTTGAGTAAGTACATTTATAGCTTCCTTTTCAATTTCTAATGACTTGTATTTCCTATTAGGTCTTTCTACTGAAGATTGGTCTCATCAGTTCGGTGGTAAAATGCCGTCTGCTAAAATCCACTTTTATACCCGTTATAAGACCAGTGGTCGATTCACAAAGTACCTGAAGCGTCTCATACAGTACCGCCTTATCTCATTAATATTCAGTGAATTTAGGTGGTGCGCATGTTGTATATATGAACCCACACGTATACAGTAATCACTTAGTACAACATGCGTAATAACCGTTAGATTTGTTCAGTTCTAGTGTGCCTTTTATCGGGATTGTGTAGCTTTAAGGGATCATCCGCCTTTGTTTTTGAAAATGGGTTTAATGATGCCTTCTAACCAACTTGTTGGGAGAAACCCTGTATCAAGAATAATATTGAAGAGCTTTGTATATATCGGTAGCATGACTTTTTGAGTAACCTTAGTATATTCGTTTATTATTTGGTCATCAGCAGAGGCTTTTGAATTTTTCGGCTTAGATATATTTTGTAAGATCTCGTCTGGCGTGATAGGCGAGTTTAAAATGACATCGTCATCCGCAACATTAAATTCGAGTGAATCATTATCTTCTTCGTTTTCTGGAGTATATGTATTGATATTTTTAAAATACTCATACAGGTCGTTTAATGGCGGCGTCGTGCTTACTGTTTTGGGCTTCATCCTATTGAGATATCGCCAATATTCTTTAGGACGTTTAAATGGAGATTTCTAAGTGTTTGCTGGCTATCATATTTGCGTTTATTAATAAATGCATTTAAAGTATTTTTGTATGTTTTGGTGGCCGATTTATATGAATTCTTGTTGTTCTCGTTTTTTCGTGTTTGATATATGTTTTCGAGCTTTATTGTACTTGATCCGCGCGTTTCGGCATTTTTGACTGAACCACGGTTTAATGCTTGGGTTGTTTGCAAGGAGCGTAGGTTTGTAAGTTTTCCTTGGACCAAAGGTATTTATTGCTGTTTCGTAAAATAGTTGCCCTATGGAGTCGGTAATATTGTCTACAGATTGTTGATCAATATTGGAATTAAACATGGAAATTGTGTTATGGAGAAGTTGAACTTTGCTTCGGTCTAGTTTGTCTAAAAAAGCATGTTTATTATCTTCGTCCCATTTGGGTGAAATTTTACTTGTATTAGGTAGGGTTAAGTTCTCGTTATTTATATCTGTACTTATGTTTGTGTATAAGACCAGTGAGAGAAGCGCATGACCTTCTGAAAAGAGCGGATCAAGATCGATAACTTCGAAATCATTTAATAAGTCTAGGCTTTCGAGAGAGCAAATGCAATAGTCAATTAGCGAAATATTTCGAAACGTGCATTTACCAATGTCCTTATTTTTACCGAATCGACCGTTTAAGACAATTAAGTTATTATTCCTGCATGTGTCAATAAACAAATAGCCATGGTTATTTATTCTGTTATCTTCGGATTCCCTGTTTATCGACAAGTTATTATTAGGTAGGTTAAAAATGGCATTATAAAAATCAATTGTGTCTTTATCAAATTCAACGTGATTAGCCAAAAAACAGTCAGCGACAACGAAGTCGGCTAATTTACCAGTTAACGTTAACAAGTGGATTATGTTGGAGGAGTGTAAGGCTAACCGTGCTTGTTAACGACGTTAACAAGCTTAACGCAAACTAGTACCATAACTGATAATGACCACGACGACGACAGCGTCTGCGGTAAGGCAGAAGCTACCATGCATAACTGTTCAACAGGGTATTATAAGGCAGTGTCGAGATACGTCGTTGCAGTTATCTCAGTCAAACGAATTGATTTGTATTTGAATGACATAAATCGTAAAATTATTTAAATCACTGTTATTATTTATGTATGAAGCCAAAATAAAACGACACAACATATTATTGCAATGTACTTTAGGTACCCGGAGGTAACGGCTTTCTGGGGCACGTTGTATTGAGACATGTTTTTAACAAAGTATAAATTAACATGTAAGGTGTCATTGGTCACTGATAGTACACAGTTGTAACGATAATTCAAAGAAACCTCAGACTTGCATCGAAATAGGTTAATAAAATTTAAAATAAGAAAAAAATGTATTACACTCATTTTTCATTAATGACATGCGTTCACCTGCAATTAAAGAATGAATATATTCATGTACAATAACAAAAGAGAAACTATGTTAAAAAGTAGTCAATATGAACAAGAAATACTGTTGATTTCTGAGTTAAATGATTTTTGCATAAACTACTTTTACAACGGGAATTAGAGCATACAGCACAATAGGAATTTAGAAGTAGTTGGATTGAACTTTCCACAAAAAGATGGGTTCATGATCTACACTAAGAACATATATTGTTTTACTAGTACGCAATGTTGATACCATTTTGACATTTTACGTTTTACAGTTGATTACATGCCTTGCCTAATCCGACCAGCTGAAATGAATATACAGATGTTCCTATGAATGTTCTGAGCCTAATATGGTCAGGTCAAACTCATATAGGTGACCTTATGGTAACTTACCCTCTTATAGTTTAATATATTTGATTAAAACCTGTTTAATGAAACCTGAATGTTTATCCTAGGTTAAAAATAGATGATTTTAGTTTTCAAACTTGAAAATAAATTCTTCAAACGTTGTGTTTAAAAGTGTTCAATGATATATGATACTATCATGAAAACGGCATGTCTATGTTTTAAAGAACAGTTTAGAAGAAATCAGCGCATTTAGACCAGATGTCAACATTGGTCGACATTACAAATTACCATAAAAAATGGCATTGAAACTGAGAAACTGTTAAACTTGCAAATTGCAGTAATCTTAGGAAGGTTCCTTGTTATTTCATTGTGAATCATAAAGCACGCGTTTATTGTGAAAATATATTCTATACTTTGCCTCAATATTATCTGCTTTTCACCAACAGTTAAATTAACATTGACTAACGAAAAATAAATATAATAATGTCATTTAAAGATATTTTATAAATTGATATTGAAATTTTAACACAATGAGAACATATTGATATATAATGTCATGTAAGCTATATAAACTTAACTACAACAACAATGACGAAATAATCAATGGAAAAAGAGATACTGAACAACCTTAATCAAAACAGAAAAGTAGAATGTGAACGTAGGTCAAAGTCGGTCACACAGACCTACTTTTAGTCGGAATATATAGCACTTAGACATAATAGAGAGAGAGAGAACTTTCTCGAAAGGCGTGTGAAGGGTACAGAGCTATCAGTGACTTTGAATAGGACATTATCAGCACCTATACCAAAGGTTAACAAAGGTGAAACGTACGTTAAGAAAGACGATGGTAGTACGAAGAAACGTTACACTATATACCCACCTCCAATACGTAGTTGCAGGGCATAACACACACAAACTATAAACAGTAAAGCAATAGTATATTCATGTTAAAACAGATCATTTCCCAGCTGTTCTACTACAGAATAGGGGCATACTCTTTTCATGTATAATCCTCGGAAAAGTGTTGTTCCTCATATATATAGAAGGACTGTGATATTAACAATATTTGCTTGTTTCACAGCGACTGTATGCTTGGGCTTACGGTATCATTGCGTTTGAGTGCTGCGATTTATCTATTTTTTAAGTTAAATACTAACAGTTATTGAAGATGTTTTTATAGAGTTTGGTAAACAACTTTCACTATGCTGTTATACTATACCTTACACAATAACATATATAATAAAGGGAGAGAGAGAGATGGAGAGTTGTTGTTTTTGCGTAAAGCATGTTTTATTTGTTTGCAAAATAAAAAGCATTAATAATTTTATGAATGCGTTGACTAAACAACCATAACCAGTACTGCATAGCTATTGCCATCCGTAAAAATCGACACTTTTTCAGTTGACAAGTCGAGCTCCTAGTGGAACTCTGTGTAAAAATGTGAGCCCTGGGTTGGGCTAGATTTAACTCCAGGGTCACCATTTAGAGGAATATAAGGGTATGCTATATATGTAATATATGAGAACTATGTGCCTTGTGGTTTCAGAGAAGTAGATTGTTCAAGGTTTTCCCTAATAGTATATATGTCTATGCAAAACATGCAACATTTCTGTGTATAAACTTTGGACCATCGGTGCGCAGCTATATTTTACCCGGCGGATTTAATTCGAACAAACTTGATAGTCCGGAGGTTCTTGAGAAAACCATTGTTTTAAGTTTCGATAGGTATGGCAACGTTTTCCATCATTTCCGAGTTTTACAGAACTCAATTTACGATCTTGTTTGAAAATATGTCAACATTCCTTTAAAAGTATTGCAGAATAAAACAATTTGTGTGATGCCTTTAACGGTTTATTCTGTAGTTGCTCTGGCTTTCCGCCAAGTCACTGAGTACTTAATTTGTGTGGTGTTTTTTATATTCGTAACTACGTGATCATCTTGTGTTTTACTCATACTCCTGTTAAAGGCAGAATATGTTTAGTAAAACATAAACTGAAACAGTTGACGAAGCATTCGGAAGCGTAACAACGTAGCGAATTACGCTAACAGATCAACTGAATAAAATTAAACTGTACACACTATGCCGAATAAATATTTTGTAATAATTACGCTGTATCCCTACATGCTGCGCCGACGCTAAGCACAACACAGGAAGTCTGCAGATCCAAATTCTTCAATTATAGCACAGGTATTGTTTATGTAAACACAATAGTTAAAAGTCAGCGTGCCTTTTTAACGAAGAGTACGTTTCTAATCAGTTAAGTATATTAACGGCTGGGTACATCAGGTGATTTAATGAAGATCTGAAGATAATATTATACATAAATAATTGACACAAAGTCTCTATTATCTCCGTTAAGGTTAGGAATAAGCATATTCTGACGTTAATGCTGACTAGTCTGTTAGAGTATATAGCCTGGCGGGTATGTCGTTATTTATACTGTCTCGTTTAATTGGGATAACAATAACTTAAAGGTAAAACGTTTCATGCACCATATAACCTGTTTAAATCCCAAGAGACATGTTTGCCACTAATCTCGTTGAAATGGTAGGCCAAAGTGTACATATATTAACACAACTGCTGTTTTCAATTAATTATAACACTATTTACATCCCGTTATTGTGGTGTTACACGACTATTGACTCAAATAGTTATCAATCTACTTTAATTCAATGCATTTAATGACACTTTATCTTACAAGAAAACACAATGTATATCCTAACACGTGTTTGTCCTTTAATACTAAGGCAAGCAACTTGATATTAATCATATTTTGAAGTTCATCGTTGTATCAATAATAATTATGTTTTTAAAATAGCGTTAAGAATTTACACAATGTTTTATTCAGTATTAAATATTTTATTAGTACGTACAAAAGTCGAAAAGGAAATACAGCAATCGCAAAATTAGTGACAGCAAAGATACCGTCTTGGAAATTTCAGTGACAGCAGAGATACAGCCTCGGAAAGTTCAGTGAGAACAGAGATACCGTCTTGGAAAGTTCAGTGGCAACAGAGATACCGCCTTGGAAAGTTCAGTTGCAACAGAGATACCGCCTTGGTAAGTTCAGTGACAACAGAGATATCGCATTGGAAAGTTCAGTGACAACAAAGATACCGCCTTGGCAAGTTCCGTGACAACAGAGATACCGCCTTGGAAAGTTCGGTGGCAACAGAGATACCGCCTGGGAAAATTCAGTGATAAAAGAGATACCGCCTTGGAAAGTTCAGTGAGAACAGAGATACCGCATTGGAAAGTTCAGTGACAACAGAGATACCGCCTTGGAAGGTTCTGTGACAACAGAGATACCGCCTTGGAAAGTTCAGTGACATCAGAGACACCGTCTTGGAAGGTTCAGTGACAACATATGGTACATATATTTTTTAGAAAGTTCTGTGAAATCAGAGATTCTGCATTTGAAAGTTCAGTGACATCAGACACACCGCATTGGATAGTTCAGTGGCAAAATGGCGATCGGGGTTTAAACCGGCTCCTAGGATACACCAAACCTCACTTTAACAATAGTGTCGTCCAAATTAAATTGCACAGTGTAAATATATAAATCCCTCCACCCGCCAAGTATATACCCTCTAACAAACTAGGCATTATTAATAGACGATATTGATAGAACACAAAGAATATCATGTATATATGACTTGCCAGAAGCCAGCGCTACCGAAAATAACACGAGAAAATTGAAGACAACAATAAATCGTTACCATCCTTTTCATAACCAGCATAGTGTCCATAATGTTTCATCTCCCAATCAACGGATAAAGCAAAAGTAAAGGGGTCTACCAGATAGCAGTATTTCAAAGGTGTTTTTAAATCAGGTAAATATATTTCGCTTTAGAGCAAAATACCAGAATGGCTGTAAGCCAGATATTTAACTTTAAGATAGTAGTAGTAGTACCTTCAGCAGCCTGTGTCTTTCCAACTTCATCAGCCCGTGTATTTCCACCTTGAGCAACCCATGTCTTTCCACCTTCAGCAGCCCGTGTATTTCCACCTTCAGCAACCCGTGTCTTTCCATCTTCAGCAGCCCGTGTCTTTCCACCTTCAGCAGCCCGTGTCTTTCCACCTTCAGCAGTCCGTGTATTTCCACCTTCAGCAACCCGTGTCTGTCCACCTTCAGTAGCCCGTGTCGTTCCATCTTCAGCAGCCCGTGTCTTTCCACTTTGAGCAACCCGTATCATTCCACCTTCAGCAGCCCGTGTCTTTCCACTTTCAGCAACCCGTGTCTGTCCACCTTCAGCAGCCCGTGTCGTTCCACCTTCAGCAGCCCGTGTCTTTCGACCTTCAGCAACCCGTGTCTTTCCTCCTTCAGCAGACCGTGTCTTTCCACCTTCAGCAGACCGTGTCCTTCCACCTTCAGCAACCCGTGTGTTACCACCTTTATCAGACCGTGTCTTTCCACCTTCAGCAACCCGTGTCTTTCCACCTTCAGCATACCGTGTCTTTCCACCTTCAGCAGACCGTGTCCTCCCACCTTCAGCAACCCGTGAATTTTCATCTTCAACAGACCGTGTATTGCCATCTGCAATAATCAAGCATGTTCTTGATTATTTTCAAGGAAAACACCTTGTTGTGCTTCAATGTGTAATCAACCATCTAGATCTTCATCAATAAACCTAATTAATTATCAATATAACTGTTTTGGATAACTTAAATATAAATGTTATGTCTCGCGATCGAATATTTAAATTAAATAACATAGATAGCGTTTAGCGAATACCGTTATAGACGCATTCGCAAATATATTCTTCAGTTATGGAAAATACGATTTCTTCTCTAACATTTTCATTTTTCCAGTAATCTGTGTGCAGAGTAACGTTATGCCTATATTTCTCTATTTTTATTTAAAATAAGATACTTGGTACATTTAAACACTATAAGAACACAATATATTGAGCTACACGATTATAATATATGACTGCTATCTGTAAATAATATCAATATATGAAGAAAAAAGGTATATACATATAGTTTGTATGAATATGCTGTGGATGTTTCAGAAAAAAAAAGTATTTACTGGTATTGGTTCTAATTCCTACAATTCTAGCATAGCATGTTTTATACTGTTTTGTTTTTACCTCGTGTATAGCAGTAGGAACACCAGCCCTATGACGTAGGAATATTTATCAAACAAGGTCACGTGATAAAATCGATAACAAAATGACATTATCGGGAAAATTGTCACTGGTCAGATTTCTTCACCTCTTATTTATAAACTGGGATTATAACAAAACACAATCACAGAACCTTTGTTAAAGGAATAATATTCACAAACTACATTGGTCGAACATAATTGGTGTACACTTCGTGTAATTCCCATTAATAGTTAAAGGTATTTTTCAAAGGGATGAATTTAGGTTGTTTTAAGGTTTAAATTGCCAAAAATGCGCTTTTAAATCAAAATCAATTTATTTCGTCATTTTAGAAGCGAGAATAAAAACAAATGCATGTACGCGTAGATAAATCTTTCCTCTGTCCATATGCAAATTTTTAATAAAATCGGAGATAAGTACTTTTTTTCCCCCAAAATTAACTAACATGACCCATGGACGCAAAGACGGCATAATGCATATACATTTACAAACGCGACCGGGTACACAAGAAATGAAATAATTCCATTATTTCAATACATATATTTCAAATGTATGTATCCATGCATTTCAGATTAAATTTCTGATCTATACATGCTTTTGGTTTATGCCGGAGTGCTCAGAATAGGTTTTAACTAACCAGATTGTAACGGTTCGTCGGGAAAGGAAATGAGGATAGTGAAAATATATGTTGCAGTGCTAATTTTCTGAATCCGAAAAAAATGCAAAAAAATGAAGTTTTAACAGCGAGAATGAATTTTTTTTCATGAAAGTGTTCATTGACATGTCTGCTATAAAAACCCAAAATTTAAAGTCAATCAGAAAAAAGTACTTTTTTTTCCCCAAAATTAACAAAGTACACCGTGTTCGCTAAAATATGAACAATCGCCTTTCGAAGTTAATGTACACGCGGGACATAAAACCATGAAATTGTGAAATCCTTTTTAAGAGATATATTGATTTCAACATTGTTCTGTATTTAATAAGTTATTAGAGTAGAATGTTTACAGTTTTTCTCAAGGACACCATTACAGTAGTATCCCTGCAACCCCGCCCCTCATTCCACCCCACCACCCTCCATACCGTATCGATTAAGTTGTATATAGCTGCGAATGCGCAGTTTTAATCAAATTCGATTTATTTCATCATTGGAGCGAGAGAAAAAAAAAAGAAAAGCATGTACGCGTAAATACATCTTTCCTCTGTAGATATATAAATAATAAAAAAAATCGGAGACAAGTACTTTTTTCCCCTGAAAATTAACGAAGTACACCGTAATCGTTTAAATACGCCGAATCGACGTTCCAAATCGGTGTTCGCAAGGAATAAAATTGTGGAATTATGAATTCATTTATAAAGATAAATCGATTTCAGCATTGTTCAGTAGTTGTTATATTATTGATGTAATATGTTCACAGTATTTATGAGAGCAACATTACGGTAGTATCCCTTCAACCCCGTGGGCTTCCCCTCTCCAACCCGTACACACAATACGTTGTGTATTGCTGAGAATGCGCCTTTTATTCAAATCGATTTATTTCGTCATTTTAGAAGCGAGCATAATAACTAAATCATATAGATACATCTCTCCTCTGTATATATGTAGAATTTCAATAAACGGAGACAAGTACTAATTAAGTAACAGGACCGTCTGACCCAAAGACGGCAACATTCATATTCATTAAGGAAAGACGACCGGCTACAGAAACAATTAAATAATTTCGTTATGTAAACACTTATATTTAAAATGTATGTGTCCATATCTTTTACACTAAATTTTTGATCTATACATGCTTTGGGTTTATGTCAGAGTGGCCAATTTATTTTAAGAAACAATGTTGCAACGGTATATCGGAAAATGAAATCATGATGGCGGCAACATACGTTGCAGAGTTAATTTTCGAAATCAGAAAAAGCGATAAACTAATATAAGTTTAACAGGCAGAAAGAAGTATATTCTTTTAACTTTTCGTTTAAAACTGAGGGAGCGACTCGAGTTTTAAAGAAAGCAAGATTGGCATGTGTCCCTTTAACCAAGTAAATAAATGACTGACGAGTAACAGACATGCTACTGTCAGTAACAAACATGATTATGTGTAGACTCGAAGATTTTATAACATAAACGTGACATGACATTGTGTCAATGGAGCACTTGCCATATTTGTGGTGTTGTGAAACACTGTACGCGTGAATCCAAAAAGGGCGGGTCCTTTATATGTATAGGGCATATATAGTTATATATATATATATTTATATATATTATTCTTTTATATTTATATGGTCCCAGAACGCAGTCATACTCACTACTATATTGAAAGTAAATACTGAATATACATGTGCGGTGCGTTACGATCTGTAGTATTTGAAAACAGACATATTAAACATTTCCCTGAACATATATGCTATATTCATAGAATTATTTTTCCTGAAAAAAAATACATGTTTGTTTTCAGCAGTTGAAATCTACTATATTCTGCGAATATTGCTACTTTGAAAATTTGAATACGTCTGTTTTCATCAAATAGCATGTTTTGTTTGTTTTAATATATATATTTTTTAATTTATGATTTAAAAAAAATGGATGATCGGAATATGTCTTATACACTGTTGAATCATGTAATTTAACAACAAGTGGTTTGGTTCACAGGCGACAGTATCGGTGAACAAAACCACTTGTTTTACCGGATTCAACATTGTGCAAAAAAATATTCATATTATACCATTAATATTATAACATGTGTGTTGTAACATATGCTTTTCCTTGGATAGTGGATGTCTGCAGGGAACTTGACCTTTTACCTAAAAATCAAACGATCATCCTCTTTCCACTGTCCAACAATAAAGTTTCATGAAATTTGCTTTAGGTAAGAGGAAAAACTGTGTGGGCAATACTGTTCATTTTCCGGTCATGGTAACGGACCTTTCAACTACTGACTTCAAAATAAACAGGGATTATCATTTCAGCAAAGGCAGTCAAAGTATGAAGTTTTATGAAATTAGCTTCAGAGAAAGTAATAAAGAGTTTGTACAAAATTTCGTCAAAATCCAACAAGTAGCGCAGACAAGATTTAATCTGTCTCACCTACCACTTTGTGGTGAAAGACATAATTATAAAGACAATATTTTAGTTCATATGTATACTTTAGTAAGCAAATAATTGAGCGAACATAAACTTCAGCATTGACTCTGGCCAGTGGTGTACATGGAGTCTTCTTCCACATGACGTGCAGACTGAAAGAAAAGAAAGGCATAGAATAAAAACTTAATATAAGTCGAGCAGAGTATTCAATTTGAATCAGGTGTTGCCTGGGGTAGCTAGGGCATGTTTAGGGGAATGGGACAGTTTAAAATTTAATTATTGTTTAACGCCTCATCAACACGTTGTTTAGGTTATTTCGAGCCGCCTCAAAGAGAGGAGGAAAGATACATAGGCATCCAGGAACCCTGCCCTACGCTTACTACCTTACTACCGATTAGATACCTATGGTTCTTTAACGTGCTTGGAGGACAGACTCCGATACACAGGACCACCCGGTTTACGTTCCCATCAGACGAACGAGGCTAGCAGGACACATCGAAGTAACCCAGTGGCGCCAGTAAGAATTGAATCCGTGTTCACTGGATTCAAAGCCGATATGCTATAAACGTCCCTTGACCAAAACTGAGTAAATGGCACATCAAGTAAAGGGTCAATACATATTATATTGGGAATCATACGAGTATATGATTGAAATGACATGATTATAGAACCATCTTAATGTATTTTTCACCCAACAGTACAGCAATAATCTATTATAAGGAAAGTTAAATCTGACAGAGGGTGCAATGCTCTATAAGCCATTTTTACTAGAAGGGGAATAAAATACAAGTCTTGCCAAAAATCTAAAATTGTTAAATTGTACACGTTTTGTTCATAGGATATTTTACTTTAATGACTTAGTAAGGTCATTTTACATGGGGAGAAAACATTAATATACAACTATTTATTTTCTCTCTCAAAACCTGGTGATGCCGCTAGTTTTAGAAATAAAACATGATTAAATAGGGCAGTTGAGAAGACACTTTTGTAGATGTGTGGTCTGTTCTGATGTGAAAATGTGTAAAACAGACACAAGATTGGAAATTTGCTCTGTGTCCCTTTAATAAATTGGGGACCCATCACATAGACCAATTAGTTGATGTTAAAGGGACACACGGCAATCTTGAAGTATTTATCAAGCTTTAACATTAGCATCTCCATTTGTTAACCTGGTAACATTTTAAACCTTTTTAAACCTGCTTGCATTAAAAGTTAAATACAAGTGTTTCATTTTGTCTTCGTTATTCTATCAAATACTTAACTATATTATAGGTGCACTATTATCCACAGTAAGTAATGTGTAAAACAATTTCTTCTGAACTATTCTAATTAATAATATTAATGATGCACAAATGCAAACTATGCAGAAAAAATTAACCGAACTCCAGAAGTTTTAAACAAATAAAGACTGCCTAGTGTCCCTTTAACACAACTTGTTTTCACATGTATCCAGTACATGTAGTTTACACGAGCTCATATGATAATCACGCTGCACTATCACTGAAAACATGTTTTACTCTAACTTTGAACAGCACCGTGCAAGCATAACACAAGCTCCATTTAAAGAACTACACAAGTGCAAACAATTTTTAAAAGGGCTCCTACCTCCATATGATCCAATGGCATTTAAATACGGCTTGACATTCTGAAGTCGTCAGTATCAATTTACTTAGAGCTGCTCAAGGGCACGATTCACATTTGAGGCCTCTCTGAAAACAACATCAATCCAATGTCAATGATCAAACAGACATAGTTTATCCTTTGTTATACATAATGTAACATATTTAAAAAAGAAAAGATAAAATAACTAAATTGAATAAAGCATGAATACTACTTGTGCTCAATAACACGGTTAATGTAATAAAAACATCTCTCATCATTCATTATACATGTACACTATATTGTAGCACAACTGGAGATCCATTAAAAACATTGTTCCACTTTCACAGCATTCCAGGCCATGGAATAGTCATTTCTTTTGAGACACACTGGAGGCAAGCGTAGTAGCTCCACCTCCTTAAAGGCTTTTAAGTGAAATGTACTTTCTCGAAATTGCGTTGTTTTTTTCGCAACAGAAAGTATGTAGTAAATGTAAATAAATGTCAATTCAAAATCACTTCCTTGCCTCAAAACTTTACTGTACATAAATGTCTATGGCAGATTACATTGTTTCAATGGTAGTTGTATCGGGTTATGTATCCACTAATGTGCGAGAAAATGGGGATAACATAACGATATAGAGACAACGCTAACAATTCACATTCATGCATCTGAGGGGTGGGGTGGGGGTGGAGGGGGTTTCTAGTTTTCTTACCCCCTCCTTGTTTTCGGTATGCAAGCTCCATCTACCCCCACACCCCCATCTACCGTACTTGGGTGGGGGCGGGGTGCGGGGGACATTGATAGCATTTCTACTAGCAATTGTTTTATTCCACGAAACGTTCTACAGTTTACAGTACATCCAGTTACTGGAAAGATCGGAGTACACGAAAACACTTATAGTGATTATGAACCTTCTATTATACAGTATACACCACTTTTTTAAGCACTGTATTTGGCCAATGTCTAAATATGCACGATCTAAAAGTGGTGTGTACTGTTTATTAACAAACATATTTTAATGACAAAACAAATACCTTGATCATGGACCTCCAGCAGCAGACAGTAATCCCAAATCCAACTTGCAACAACATGTCAATTTCACGTGTCAAGTTATGTCACTGTGACCTGTCAGTCACCAACACTGCATCGTGTTGACACATAATGGGACGTTATTTCGTCCGGTAAGGTATTAGTTTTTACATAATCTACGGTATGAAACACTGTACGCGTGTTGTTAGACTCCATAGGTACCCGTAGTGCTCGCCGACGTAGCGCGCCCAATTTCGGGTGTAAAAAAATGGCGTCTGTTTTAATTGAAAATTCGTAAAATAGTCCGTAAAATACAAAGAAATAGTCCATGTTCGCGGAGTTAAAATGCGAACAGAACTGATATGTTATAGGGCCATGGCGTTCCTACTGTAGTTCAAACAACATATTTTCCCGTTTCAAATCATACATACTAGTGTGTGACATGGATCTAGTTAACATGGTTAACTGGATGTGTTATATCGTAAACGATTCCCCACTTCATATACGATTCATGAAACTATTTTAGCTTTAACATGTTTAACAAGCCATTTTGGAGAGTTAAAATTAAAGATAATTCATAATTATCTTCATAAATTTATATAGAATTGGACGAGTTTGAGATACTTTATATCACATAACATTACAAACAAATATGTTATAAATAATGGACATTAAACATCAACGCCATGACGTCAGAAAAAACTAAAAGGCCAACACGCCATATTATCACGTCCTTTGACGCCAAAGCGTTATTTGACGTTAATACGTTCTTGTATACACAAAATTGGGTATCAAAAAGTTCGTAACTGATTTGTATAATGTTAAATATTAAGACAATAATTATAATAAGTTTATGACTGAATTTATATTATTATACGTCACTGTAAGCACTCCATGTAAAATCCCCATACCCTACCGGGTTAATATTTCACGCTATCACCCTCAACGCGTCATAGCGGGTATATTAGTATATTAGGAGTATGTGTTCTTTACATAATAAAATAGTTTGAGTTAACCTCACATCCGGTTCCGCCATAACAACTTTTATAAACGTTACGTTAACAATTTGGAAAATTATTTATTTTACGCAGACAACAAAATTAATTTTCAAAAAAGTTATATATTCCATCGAAGAACACAATTTACGACAAAATGATGCAAGTATCATCAATATCGATAGTGGAATTTCCGAGAAACTCAAGGAAATACTTGCAGAATGACACTATCAAGGAACATGGCAGTAGCGTCGGGATATGTTGACACGATCGACGTTGAGGAAGAAACGAGAGGTTATGGTCTAAATGAGGACCGGGCGTTGTTGAGAAACTTCATGCCACCGATCGTAAAACAGTCGAAATCATCAACACCTGTGTCGGGAAACGTTTAATTTTGAACACCGGAGCCTACGAATTGTTGAAATTGGCGACCGAAGATTTTTTCTCAACTGAAATTAATTGACGGCAACTGTGATGTTGTTTTTGATGATGAATATGATGATGCTGGTGCTGCTACTGATGAAGTCGATGATGAAGTTACCTTTACTAATAAAGATGTCGACGATACTGAGCACGACGCAATAACTACTCCGGGAAATACTGTGATGAGAAAAGAAAATGAAGTCCTTGGAATAGTGAGACAGCTACAGTTGGACATGGCAGCACTGAGGGAAACCCTATCCAGTCACGTACAGGCATCACATTCTCATTTTGATAGGCTGCGAAATGAAATAATTAGCCAGTATAAAGATGCAATGTGCACAAAGAGCAGACCACACTGATAGAAGCATAGAAACAGTGAATATGGGCGCCAGTGAATTACAGGTGGATATGAAGAGGTCTCATGATTCCCTACATCGAAGGTTGCAGTCTATTTCTGACCAAGTAAGATCATAAGCGACATTAAACGTAAGCGATATGCCATTGCAACATACCTCAAGTCGACAAGTACCAACAGCTCAGAATAACGTAACTGAACGTCCGACGTTGAGTTCTACTTCCGGTAGCAATACAAAGATGCCGAAAACACTAATTATTGGAGATTCGTTGCTTAAAGGCTTTCATCCAAAAGGACTGAGAGATGATGTAACGGCTAATACCTTGCCAGGTGCTACAATTGGCGAATTTAAATCGCGATTGACAAGCTGGTCATTAGAAGAATATTCTAACTTAGAGATTTACGTCAAGTACGTGGGCGGAAATGACGTTAATAATGGGCGGAACATTGACACACTCCGTACCGAACTCAAACCATGACACACTCCGTACACTCCCAAACCATCAAACATCTGCAAAACAAAATGGCTGTCTATGTGTGCTCTTTGTGTTCAAAAGAAATATAAAAAGATCGGACAGGGAAAGTAGTATTCAAGGAGGACAGTTAACCATAAAACACAGAAACAAACATGGAAACAGACAAACAAGAAGGCAAAAGTAATAATAAAAGTAAACGACATCACAAACACAAAAGGGTTGACAATAGGGCTTCCGCATTGGAACGGTCAGTGGCAAAGTAGGCCACTGGTGGTTTAAACCGGTTCTAGGGTGCACCAAACCTCATACTTACCCTACTGTCATCCCATTAAAACAGGACAGTGTAAATAAAGAAATCCCCGCCATGATCTAATCTCTAACCAACAAGGCAGCATCAATAGGCAATATAAGTAAAACACAAATATGCCCGTGTAAATATAATACAAAAAAACAATAGCCTAGAAAGCCACAATGAAGGTACTCAATGACTTGGCAGAAGCCAAAGCAGTAAGAGAATACACCATTAAGGGCACGACAAGAAAGATCATGGACGGGATGAAATCGCATGATCAAATCGCTATGTGATGAAACATCCACAACCTTAATTGACTGCCATAGTAATTTTATATACGGCGACGGGAATGTCGCATATCAATATTTTCAAATGAACGGTATTAATCTCCAACCCAAAATGGTACAAGAGTCCTCGTGAAAACGATAAATATATCGATCAGCTTTATCAAGGTCAACTTCCCACGAGACTCGCCTCTCCACGACGTCCAATCCGATGATACTCTGAACGACAATCGCCCTAACACTACCCTACGAGCACCACCACCACTACCGCCATCACCACCACCACAACAACAACAACACCAATACTAATGATGATGATGTTTACACAAACACCACCAACAGCAACATCACTACTTACAATACTGTTGATATCATCAACAACAACAAATTATTCAACAACAACAACGAAAACGACGACAATAACAACAACAACAACAACGACAACAACAACATAAATAATAATAATAATAATAAAAATAATAATAATAACAATATTAGTGATGAGTTAGGTTTCAATTGCAAAACTACCATACACCGGTCGATATGACTTACAAACGGATGATTTAGAATCCGTATTTCTTCAAGTTATCTGCGAAAACAGTCAATTATTCGTTGTTAATTTTGTTTATAGACCACCTCAGTCCAAACGATCATGGATTAAAAAGTACGAGACACAGTTAGATAAGCTGGATATATTGAATTTGGAAACACACATATTAGGAGACATTAACATAAATTATACACAAGGAGGGCAGATTGACAATTACAATAATACAAAGTGGTACGATTTAATCACAAAATTTGGTTTGACTAAATTAGTTGAAAAGCCAACAAGAGTAAGTAAAGCATGTTCGACAATAATAAATCACATATATACTACTTCTCCCAAGGTGATCGCTGATGTACTTATACCATACTTTAATATCAGTGATCCAATATGTTTCACACGATTGTCGAAAATCCCAAGTACCAAGAATTATTACAAACAACTTTCACATAAATATATAAAATTCAGATCTTTCACGAACTTTAATGTTGACAATTATGGTTGGGTGTTTATTAAAATGACAGTGTATGAGAATGTCTCTGGTTAAATCAACTTACGATGCTATGAGCGTTAAGCGTGGGTTGTAGTCATAGCTGAATAACTATAATATATTACTATAAATTACCTCCTTTAAATTGAAAATTTAATTTGGATAAACTGAAAAGAACATGAATTCCACTGTACTTTAAGTAAACCGGGGACACTGTGCTCTTGGGCATGTTTTGTTACGGCATGTAATAAACGATATCCATAGAAGTTGACAATCATGTGCATAAGTACCCAGTTTTAAAGATAGTATGTAGAAGCTCAGTCCATCAACATGTACAGTAGGTAAAAGATAAAGTTATGAAACTCACCCTGTAAAGACGAACTTTTTCCACCTGCAATAAAATAGCGTATATATAAAGAACTATCCGAAGTGGAATGAGAACTATTGCAGAGCAATATAAGTCCCCAATTGAAATGTATTGTTACCTATATCTCAACGATGACATGTATTGTTACCTATATCCCAACGACATGTATTGTTAGCTATATCTCAAGGATGACATGTATTGTTATATATATCCCAACGACATGTATTGTTACCTATATCTCAACGACTACATGCATTGTTACCTAGATCTCAACGACGACATGCATTGTTACCTGTATCCCAACGACATGTATTTTGCAGCAATAAGTGCGGTACTGAATAGAGCGAAGCTACTGAAACCAAACTCTTTTGACGTGAATTAATACTCTGTAATAACTTTTTTGCGCTAAAATTGTAAAGTGTCATACTCTTGTCATTTCTTTAAAATAATCTATAATTGCACTCATCCAGTACTTTATCAGGCATGTTTACATATATCTGAAATGAATAACTGAAACGATGTCCTGCATAGTGACTGAAACTTATTTATCTTAAATGTCATATAGTGAAAGGGTTTTAACCCTGGCATTACTTTTTCGAAATCAACCAGAATCAAACACGGCATGTAGTTTGATACCAAACAGTTTCACATCAAATACAGAATGAAAATTTAAACCTAGTTTCAGTACAATGACTGAAAACTCTTTATTTTTAGTACATAGTGGAAGTATAAGTTTTCATAATCTTGCTGTTGTTTTTTTTCGATTTTTATACCATAATCAAAGTCAACAAGTAGTTTGATGTTAGCCATGTTCTCAGCAATAACGGACTAAATGATTTAAACGTTGTTCTTTAAAATGAGAAGAAACCAGTTTCCCTATATGTCATAAAGTGAAAATATGTAACTCTGCCAATAATTCTAAACTTAGACCATACACCAACCTGACCACTATATCATATTATTAAAATAATAAATGTTCATAACTCTGCCAATATGTCCAGAATTAGACTATAATCGCACATTATTATACAGAGTTTTTCAATCGCTCTTCTTTAAAAGTAATGGACGCCACTTCTCTTATCTGCCATACAGTTAAAGGTATTAAAGGTTCAGATAATTTCTAGAATTAGACCATAGTCGAACTTGACTTGCTGTTTGATGTTAGATATTTTCACAACAAGTAGAGACGGAGTATTTTTAATATTGAGATAAAGAGAGGAAGTATTAGGAAAATCGGATGATACACAAAGAAGATATGATGATATGTGAATGTTTTTCAAAAATAGATATGGGACCCGACAATTTTAGAACATTGACGTCATAGTTCCAAATTACCATCAATCGGCATATTGACAAATATCATTTAAATCAAAGAAATCACTGACAGTTAAATCAAAATATTCAATATACTTAATTTTAATAGTGTTGCTGGGATTTCCTTTCTAAAACAACCAGTAAATTATCCTATGTTTAACTATAAAACTTAAATGACAGTGAGTTCAAATGACGGCTTCCATACCCGTTTTAGAGCAACCTTCAAGTGGCCATGTATTCTGTGTGTATCATCCGATTTTGAATTTGTTAATTCTTTGTACGTTTTCCAGAACCCGTAATACTAAAGAGGTTTTGACTATATCCCTACATTCCCTGTCACAACAGTGTCTGTTAGACGGGAATTGTTCATTATGATGCTAGCTAAAAGCAAATCTAACTAGCACAGCGAACCTTTATCGCTAAAGTCGAAATTATATTTTGAACGTAAAAGTTTGCGTTTACAATTGTCAAGTATACATATATTTACAAAAAACACGCATTCATTGTGGCGCAACTGCAATACAAAGAGTGAAGTCACTCAAATAATGTTGGTTCTAATGTATTTAGAAAGATAATCATATTGCAAAACTGTTTGACGATATATGTTTAAATTGCTCTTTATAAAGGCACATTGTGTTGCACATATGAATATAAAAGGATTTAGTCTTTGATATCTGATACGATTGTTTTTACTTATCAGGAAACGAATGTGAAATATTTAACCCATTCAACTGTTTATCTGAGAGCTCTTATAATGTTAACATATATTCTTGAAAAGCTACTCTATATTATAGTATTACCAACTTGTAACTGATTATTGTTACATCTTATACATATTGTTGAAACATATTTCAAATCGACTTATTTGTTATGTTAACAGACAAACATAAATCTCACTTCGCCTAGCATGCAGTATTTAATGTGCACGAGTGAGAAAATGTAGATGAATTACTGTGATATATACATATGGTCTACCCACCCATGTTTCAGGTTGTTTGTTTAGCCGTATCTGCCTGCCATATGAACAATGTGTCAGCAAATGTGTGTGGTTAGCTCTACAAATAAAAAATAATACATTATTATTACATGTGATATAAAGAATATTACATGTGATATAAAGAAACACAGACGTATTTTATTAGAAACGCAATCCATGCTTACTTTGTAGAACCAGTATACCTATAATAACCCTTTACCAACCGCTATCCGTAAAAATCGACACTTTCTTACTTGACAAACCGAACTCTCAGTGCGATTTCGAACCCGCAGCGGTGAAAAGCGAGACATTTTAGACTCAGCGTATTTACTATCCCGGCCACGGAATCGCTTTGCCATTTAGTGTTTATTGTTTACATGAGAGAATAATGATCACTTTACGTTTTCTAAGAGTCCTGTTTGATTTGAGTCCATTCTCCGACGTCAATATTATGCTTACGTTTATGAGAATATCTTAATACAACCAGCAGACGTTCACGTGCACTTATACAAATTGCGACGCAACTGTTTTAACATAAAAGTTATGTTGACGTTTTCATATTCAACAACATTATGCAGTTTTCGTGAAACTAAAAAAGAAACAAAAGACTAATAGGCAAATTCAATGATGTTTCGTATCGTCTTTAAAGGGAGTACATTAGGATTTTCATGGGGGTCTAGGTGTCCGACTAAAAATTGACAAAAAATAATATTTTCTATTCTGAATGGCCTAAACATAATGATTGAGCCGAAAAAATATCCCTTATTTGCCAAAAAAAACATTCTGCACAGCAATATGTGCTATCCTAGGTGACGCACCAGGGTTAATTTCAGCATTTTACGTTCGATTCCATCATAGCTATATGGTGTTTTCAAAGTTTAGACAGTAACACAATGGTTCTAACATTATATTTTGATTGATATAAGTGTTTTATCATAAATTGGAACATTTTTAAAATTTAATATGTTTCATGAAAAATCCTGATGTACCCCCTTTAAACACAGTTTTCAGTAAATCATACCATTTAGAGAATATTTTTCTGATCTTAATGTCATTCGAACGTATGTTACGTGCCTGGTTTATCTTGAACTCGAAATAACGTGCTTCATTGCACACATATTTTCGAATCTCATAATGGCATACACGTACACATTTTCCATGCAAACCTCTCTCTCTCTCTCTCTCTCTCTCTCTCTCTCTCTCTCTCTCTAACAACTACTCCAAATATCAAACCTGTCCTTTCGTTTAAAAAATAAATCTACGAGCGTTTGAAGCGCAGATGCAATCAACCACTTACAATTTGGAAGTCGTGCGTTTCCAAATACCACTAAAATCATCTTTACTAAAGATTTGCTTTGATACATTTAAGCCTTAAAATTACGTTTTCTCTTTTACTGTTTCTATATGTATATAAACTATACAACACTATGTACATATCAGCCGAGAGTTTATTGCTTTCTGAAGACACTACATTTGACCAAATTGATAACATGTTCGTGCAAATATCTACTTGCACGTTAACGCGAAAACTCAAGCTGCTAAGATTGAATTAAAGAAATCATTAATAAGTAAACAATGTCACGGATATAACTGTGTGCGTATCAGTGAGGTTGAGGTAAACACCACCAATTAAAATATGTATAAGCTTCTTTTTCCGTTTGAGTAAATGTTATATAACTTGCCTTAATATTCCCACCGGCGTTCGTGTAGTGCAGTGTGACGGCTATAAAAAGTATCCCCTTGTTACTAACAGTTAGGAATCAGCAGTGTTATTTAAAACCGAGTCTGTTACTTTATGCTCTTCCTTATGTTTGCTGCTCCCAACGTATCTCCCGTATATATGTATGTATTACAATACATACTGAAAAGGGGATCCTTTGAAATCAACAAACACAGACAAGAGATAAAAGTAGCAAATTCGGTTTTATTGAGTCTGTTCATGCGAGCTACTGATACAAACCCGTTTAAAGTGTATCTATGACATCGTGTTTATTTATTTATTATTTTTTTATATATTTTTGCAAGAAACGCATTTAAACCTTTGAAATGAAAGATGTTTGGATAAGGGAATGGGGAGGAGAGGCATTTTTTAGCGGCAACAATTCAAATAGAGAAGGAGACTTATTTTATTTAATCCGAATTTGAATGTTTACATTACTAAATACAGTGATCGAGTAAGCGGTAGACTACAGGCGATATATTTGTTTCTCGACCATGTCGACGAAAACTAATTTACTCATAAACAGTTAAGGTTCTAATACTGATGAGGTCTCTGTTTTTAATAAATTAAAATAATATATGATACAAAATGACGAAAATAATTTCATTACCGGAGGGGACCTTAAAATAGTTTTATATATTGTTGTGGACAAACAAATTGGAGACGAGATACTCACAAGAAATGTCGAGAAAAAAACGAAAATATATGTTAAAAAAGAGTATGATAATGGACCTTTGGAAATGGCCGAACACGACACATACGAAATATTGCAGTCTCGGTTTGATTGAGACTGTTCATGAGCGGTAGTGAAATATGCTAGCTACCGCTCACGCCCTAAAAAACTAAATAACCTTGTAGATATTTGGAAACTCTACAATCCAAATAAGCTACAATAAACGTTGCATTTACATAATAAACCACTTATTTTTGGCCGACTAGACTACTTTTTGGTATCTGATAATTTAGTTAATTATTCAAATTCTAGTAGAACAAAGGTAGGATACAAATCAAATCATTCAATGGTAAACATCAGTTTTAATTTTATGAAAGTGCAAACAGTCCAGCATATTTTAAACTAAATAATAGTCTTTTTTTATTACAGAATATCAAAATATCAAAATATCATTAGGAAAAGTATAGCTGATATAGCAGAATTGAATACATTTGCCAACCCTGATACATTATGGGAAATTATTAAAGGAACTATAAACACATCAACAAAAAAAGAAAGTAGAACGAGAAAAAGAAAATATGCTAACGTTCGATATAGAATAGATAGAATCACGAATACAAAATATACTAGATGTATATGGTAAATACAAAATGAGTTGGATATTAATAAACAGGGACTAAACATGCTAAATGAAATAATAGATAATCCAATCAACGGTATTATAATAAGATCAAAAGCACAACTTATAGAATACAGTGAAAAGAAATACCAAGTGTTTTTCAAGCCTTGAGAAAAACGGGTAGATCGTAAGATCATATCTAAACCCACGGTAGATGGTAAACAAATAACAAGCCTAAAAGAAATTCGAAAAAAAAAACGAGTATTGTAACTTACATAAGAAACGAGAGGGCACAAGTTCACGTTATAATGTCTTTAGTAAATCTAAGAAAAGACTTAGTGAATTTGATAAAAATAAATGTGATGACCTACTGGCGATGATCTACCATATCTTATATTGTATACACTGTAAACGAAAACCTGACAGCATTACAAAAACAGAGCGTCATGACTCTTCATCCTAAACCAGGAAAAAATATATATCCTTATAAGATAACAGGCGCCCATTAGTATGTATGTAGATTACAAGATAGCAGCAAAAGAAATATAAAAAGATCGGACAGGGAAAGTAGCATTCAAGGAGGACAGTAAACCACAAAACACAGAAACAAACACGCAAACAGACAAACAAGAAGGCAAAAGCAATAATAAATGCAAACGACATCACAAACACAAAAAGGGTTGACAATAGGGCTACCGCCTTGGAACGGTCAGTGGCAAAGTAGGCCACTGGGGGTTTAAACCGGTTCTAGGGTGCACCAAACCTCACACTTACCCTACTGTCATCCCATTAAAACAGGACAGTGTACATAAGGAAATCCCCACCATGATCTAAGCAAGGTCAATTGCAAACAGCTTACAGCTTGTATTACCATCTATTATTAGCAACTCACAAGCGTAGGTAGGTAGACTTTTATTTGAAGTATTAGATGATGTGGAAAATCGTGAAAATACGGCGCTCTTATTTTTCTAGGATTTTGAAAAATCGTTCGACAGTATCAATCAAACGTTTATTTGGAAATGTTTAAAACACTTTAACTTTTGGGATGCAATTATCGATTGGGTTAAATTATTCTATTTTGATGCAAAATGTAGTATTATCAATAATGGATTTATTTCTGATTTATTTCCAATAGAAAGAGATGTACGTCAAGGATGTCCCCTCTCCCTCTCTGTTTTCATCATCTGCATTGAGTAGCTATCCTATGAGATTTCAAATAACGAAAACTGACTGGCCGGCCGGTTTCTGTATAATGTGACTACGTGGTGTTCCGTGGCATGTGTATGCTGTGTGGTATTCCAGTGTGGCAGCACTATAAAGATATATATACAAGTATATATATCGAGACATTGTTAAACGTGTATAACATGATGTCGATAGTTTTCTTAAATTAGCTAAGATTTGAATGTATATGAATAAATGTAATTATGCTATATTAAAAAAAACAATGGTTCAATATAACCTTTGAGTAAAGTAACGAGACTACATGGTTACATTACATAAAAGGTTTATTAAGAGTTACTTTTTTTATAAGTACGAATATGTCCAGGGGCGTTGCTAAATGTACGCAGCTACATTACCCGACAGCAAAATTAAAAAAAATCAGACTAAGTCACCAAAGCAGGCATTACACATATGCATCACAGTTTATCTACGTCTAAATATTATTAAACTCCACCTCCCCATACTCTCCTTCCTCCACCCCACACTCACACACACACACACACACACACACACACATTATATGTTTCTTGTTTACTTTTAAAAACCACTCTAGTTACGCCCCAGCATGACAACGGGACATCACGAGCAATCAGTGTTTTAACACGCTATGCCAATATTATTTAAGATAGTTTTGAAGTTTCGTGTATTATCTCTCGTATATTCAAACACACCCGAACAGATACCCGTACAGATTCTCACACTTTAGCTCAAACTAACCGTTATTAAAAACTCTTAAAATCAATACAGTCAAATAACGCTGACGCTCGCTACACACGTAGCAATAAAATGTGAAGCACCGGTTTACGTGTGCTATATTAAGGCTTACGAATTCGAGTTATAGCTCGCCTAGTATGGTAGGAAAGTGTTAAAGCGTTCAGTTGAATATATTCCTAACAAAACAATTAATTGCTGAACTTTTTGAGTGATGTTTG
Organism: Cyrtodaria siliqua; assembly: GCA_037043455.1. Lineage (NCBI taxonomy): Eukaryota > Metazoa > Mollusca > Bivalvia > Adapedonta > Hiatellidae > Cyrtodaria > Cyrtodaria siliqua. The sequence goes on along the minus strand of JAWPHD010001519.1, from coordinate 160,532 downwards.
AAGATGGAAATGTTCTTTAAAATGTTACTTCCTAGTGATAAAAAAATGATAAAAAAAATCGAGTTAACGTCATGTTTTATTAAATCAAATTTACACGCATATCCTCGGTCGTTTATACTAGTTTCGGACAGTTTGTTTGTTGTGATTGTTTCTTTGTTTCTTTGTTTCTATGTTTTTTTACGTCATTTTCAACACATATAATGTTATATATGACGGTCTTTTTTCAAGGATGAAGCAGACCATCCACTTTTCCTGAGTAGAACCAGTAATGTACCCTCCTGTCATCCGTAAGAATCGACACTTCCTAACATACAAGTCGAGCTCCCAGTGGGATTCGAACCCGCAGCGGTGAGGGGCGAGAAGGCTTACAACGCAACGTCGTTAATCCCTCGGCCAAGGGGATGCTAGTCTCGGACAGCCAAAATCGTATGATGTATATGTCGTATATGTCTTACTTACAGCTATCGGCCTGGGTAGATCAAGCCAATTAAAGAGCTTACTAGCGATTAGCCGACTGTATTCGCCCGTTTTTAAGTCAACGTTGGCATGATCGTATGTTGTAAATAAAGCTATATCAGGGCGGAGTGGTGGTAACTCATTTGCACTCCTAGACATCTAAGCTAAAATTCGTGAAATTCAACCACAGACAGTGACTTGCGCTTTAGGGGCTTCACCCAAAACCTCTAACCAATGGGGAACAGCCAATAGGACCCCCATGCTAATTCTGATTTTCACAGACCTTGATTGCTCTGCACATCTTAATGGCACATAACGGTCTGGGTAGTTAAGACCAAATAACTGTATTAGCCCGTTTTTCATACACATACACATACAAGTCAACGTTTGCATGACATTATGCTGTAAATAAAGCTACATGATGGTGGAAGGGGTAGGATGGGGGTAGGGGTCTCATAACAAGATAACAGCAATTTGAATTTGATGAAAAAATATAACAATGAATTAACAATACAAAGCAAATCACAGTAGTATACATAGTGAGGGTACCAGGCCAGTATCCCTCCCGCGGGGCACGAGAAAAAATAGTGAAATATGCCAGGGGAAGACTCAGGCGTAACTCTCATTAACACCACTAAGATCTAAATGTAAGACACGCCTAAATCAACACCGACATATTTCAACAGTTTTTTCAAGCACCCAGCGGGGAAAACTCGCCTGGTACCCTCACTATCTATACTACTTATCAATCCGGTTTGCAATTTTAATAACATAACATTTGCAACTCATTAACATAACATTTGCAACTCATTAAGCAAAGTCCGACGGAACCGGGCAGTAGTCTTCATCATCGCTCTGCATATCATTTTTTACCATGGAGTATTTTATTTTCCTACACTTTGCTATTTTGTATTTTAGTTCAAGAAGCTCTTCTCTGTTTCTATCCAGCTCGCGTTCATAATTATCCATTTCGTCTGTTTTTAGTATCCATAAAATCATCACGGACTACCGCATATTCTACTTGGAGTTGCTTACCTCTCATCAATTCTCTTCTATATTTATCTTTTAAATGGTAAAGTTTTCTGCTAACCTTTTCTAATCTTTTTTGTTCCATTATATAATAATAATATATATAAAAAAAATTAAACCCTTGTTTAATATTTTTAATATCCTCCTCACACAATTCAACTAATAACATTTTTGCAATTCATTTGATAAATTTTTGCAAAAGCCACATGTTATGCGCATGTCTTTACATTAACGGCTGTACAAATTCATTTTACGCAGCTGTGCACAGCCGTTAATGTGATCACCTGGTTTTGATTAGGAAATCTACGCTTGCGCTCATCCCACAATCCATTTAACTTTTCAATGGGCCGACTCGCTCCATAGACATTACCAGAACTCTTTTTGGCATATCTCTACCGAAATGAAACGCAGAGATATGCCTTTTGGTTTGGCGAGGTCTGTTACCAGCAAACACATATCAGGGAAGAATTCTTTAGCAGCTGCACCCCAATATAGTTTGCTAGTAACCGAATTACACGGATACCATCTACTAGGCGCCACCATTGTGAGACTACAACAAGTTGGCAAATAACTGTCATTTTCACCAGGTAACCAACACGTGTATACATATAACCGATAGATACTATACCTGTGTGTATAAGCGTTTATTTATCCTCGCTGTATTGCACTAAGCATTTTAGAGAGCAGACCTAGGTTTTAAGTCTCATCCGAAGGACTGGTAAGGTAGGAAATACTTTTGAAATATTTCGATAATTAACCCAAATTCGGTCCTGGCTGGGATTGAACGCGCGATCCCTGGGTTACTAAGCCGCAATGCTAACCATTACACCACGGCGCTACCTTACTATACCTCGATCGTCTATATATGCTATACCACCGACCGCAGAACTTTGAAAAGGGTTTTCAAAATTGCATAAATTTAAATTATCATAGTTAGTAATTCTAATTAGCACTGTGCTGCAATACAATCTGATCAGTTAGTTGTGTTGGTAATAATAGCGTTGGCATTTGCTTTAATATTTGTAAAAGTACTTTTAAATATTAATAAAAACACATATTTGTCACAAAACGGATGGAGATGTTTCGGTGACCTTTGACCCCGAAACCGAAACGAAACCGAAACGAAACCGAGACGAAACCGAAACGAAACCGAGACGAAACCGAAACGAAACCGAAACGAATCCGAACCGAAACCGAAACGAATCCGAAACGAATCCGAAACGAAACCGAAACGAATCCGAACCGAAACCGAAACGATACCGAAACGAAACCGATTCGGTGGGGATTCGGCGTCTGCATTTTGGAACCCGCTGTTTGCTTTCAACACACGCTTGTTATTGCTTAATGTTTTGAATGTCCTTAAATGATAACCAACTATTAAAGCTATTATCATAACCGGCCAATTTTACTAATGCTAATTTCCTTTTATAATCACGTCGTATTACTTTTTCAATCCTAATTATTTCTTGCTTTGCTTTTATCATTTCTAATTCATAAAAGCTGCCATCAATCTTTTGATTGTTTAAGTCTTTTATTTTGTACGTCACAGGATTTGTATATTGAATTTCATCAACAACAAATATTTCTTCAGTCCAATTTGGGGTATACCCTTTTTCAAACATTCTTTTATATTTACTAATTCTAACTTTATCTCCAATTTTAAACTTTGGCCTAATTTGATTACTTTTCATCTTTCCATACAAGTTGAAATACACCGTTCCTTTATTTTTTTCATTACTGGCCTCAATCGGCGTCATTTTAATACTTCGATGTTTTGTATTATTGTATGTATCAACCATCGTCTGAAGCACGTCTAAATATGTATTTGTATTGTTAGCTGTAAAATATTTCCACATCTTTTCTTTTAATGTTCTGTTAAATCGTTCAATTACTACAGCTTTTTCGAAATTGAAAGTGTGATACATTTTGATATTATTATCATCAAGAAATTGCTTAAACGTCTTGTTGTAAAATTCCACACCTTGATCAACCCACAACAATTTACACTGTCTTCCTCTACTGATTATCTGTTTGAACGCTTTGGTAATTTTAAACCAGTTTTATTTTGAACGGGTACAACCCAAGCAAATTTACTAAATAAATCAATAACAGTAAGCAAGTATTTAGTACCTTTATTATGCTTTAAAAACGATTGCATATCAACCAAATCAGCAGACCATATTTGATCAATTTCATTAACAATCACACGGCGTTGAGTGAACTTTCTTCGTATAGGTTGATGAAGTTCATCTGCTAACTTGTCAGTCCATTTCAACGCCTTTTCTCGTTTTTTGAGTTTCCAAGACCAAGTTTATATTTTGTACTAATAACTGGTTTTACTATCAAATTCTTAGCAATCTTTTCTCCAATAGTTTTAGACTTACTAGTTTTTAAACCAGCAAGCATGTTTTTATCACACGTTGATTTATTACTAGGATTTTTATCATAACAATAATCATGACCTTTGCAAACAGCATCTAATTCATTTACCGGTTCTCCGCTATCAAGTGGATTACCAGGACCGCAATATGTATAACCAGGCAGCGTTAATCCCTTTTTAGGCAACAGAGGAAGCATAGCTTTGTGAATATCAATATTACCACCTTCTGTGTTTTTTAAATAACTTTTTTTTAGTAATACCGCAAGATGCACAAGTTGCTCTTAACATTTCCTACCATTTTTTGCTAAAACATACTTAGGATCAACATTTTCAGTAACCTTTTTTTCTTTTATGCAATAACTCATATATAATATGATTAGATTAAACTTCGTTTACAAAATATGATTTTATGATGTTTTCATTTTCTATCGGCTTGTAAGGTTTTAATAATTTGTAAAGAATATCGTACACACTATTTCCTTGTTGCAACTTTTTGATAAAGTACAAACAGAAATATCCGCACAGGACACTTGCTTTGTCTTGATATTGAATGGTGTTGTATTTTATATTAGGTATGTATGTTAAAACTTATTTTGGTGGGCTCAGGCCAAACGGATCGAAGTAATAATTATTATAGTAACAAGTCCAGTGTGTACCAGGTCCAATAAGATCATCAAGATTAATAATACCACATTCTTTTTTATTTTGTTGTGCTGGTAATTTGTTTTTGCTGTACACCCCACTGAATTTCTGTATACCTAGCTGCTTAACACATCTCATTATATCTAAGTTAGAGATAGGTTCATTTTTAAAATTTAATTTTTTTTTACAAATGGGATACTTCTGTATGGTCTAATTTGTGAGTCTACTTGTTAATCATTTCCACGATCAACTCTTAACCCTTGTCCTCTTCTATCTACCTGCAAACCTTTTCCAGTTAAGCCACTAATAAGAGATCCGATCAACGGAATTCCTAATGATGCAAGAAGCCGAAGAAATCCTCCGTCCTGCTGTTGTTCTTTAGTTAGTTTAACAGGGCAGCAACCCTTTGACTTTGCTATTTTGTTTTATGTGCAAGTGTTAATTTATTTGATTTTAAAAGTGTTTGTTTTTATCAGCAGGAACAGTTACCATTCCATTTCCAAATATTTTACCAACTCCAGTACTTGCCAGGCCACTAAGTGCTCCTGTTGCTAGTGGTGCTAATACCTTTGGAGCGAGTCTAGCAACTGTTGGTACTATTGTTTTAGTTAACAAACCAGCTAATGCACCTTAAAAGCCTCCATTTTTAGACTGAGATCTCATCTGCGATTTTGATATGTTTCTGTTTTTGCCCATCTGTTAAATTTACTGAATAATTTACATAAGTCATATATATTATAAGTTAGATTAAACAATAACTAGTTCATTTCCGACAGTATCAATAACTACATCTACTTCATAGAGAACCAGAGCATCAACTTTATAAGGAGCCCCCGGAGGTATATTTAGCTTATATCTCAAACTTAGTTGTTTTGGATCAATACTGACTTCATTTTCCTTGTAACACAAATCAAAATGTATCATTCCGAAAAAGGTTTTGAAATTAGCCACATTGAGTAAAGTTCCAGTGTTTTTTATCATTTTGCCTGTAAGAATAATTATTAACATCTCTGAATATTCTAATGATATTAGCATAACTATATTCGGTTTCTGGATAATAAACTCCATTTCCAACTTCCAATCTAGCTGATTGTAAATAGCAATTAGTATTAGCAGCATTTACCTTAAACGTATCAAGAAGATGAGGATTCTGTGTTTTAGAAGAACTCTTGTCGGCCCTTTGCAAATAAACAAACAAATGTTTGGGATTTTTAACACCAGCTGTTATTCTAAATACGGATTCAGTTAGTTGAGAACTTCTGATTTCTTGTATCATTTCACGGAGGTAAGTCCATCTTGTTGATGTCATATGATCTGTCATTACATAACTTAAACCATCTGGGTTAAATATCATTCTCGGTATCCACAAAACTAATTTATTAATAACTACACGACTATCATCACCACTTGATTTGAAAATTAACACATTATCATCTGTCAGTTGCAAGCTGATTTAAACCTGACTAGGAGGAAGCATGTTTGTTTCCAAACCTTCAAAGAAAGAATATTTGTTTAATGGAATTATAGAGTCAACTATTTGATTAGTTATGATTAAAGCATGATTAATCGCAAATCCTGAATTATAACCAGCTTGATCATTTCGAGATTCTGCATCAGCCGTGTTATCTAAATAAAAGTATTCGTTTGTACCGGTTGTCTTTGCATAATCGTCAGATATTTCAAGCAAGCTTTTGACATTAACAAATCTGTGAAGATTATTTCCATCATAAACTATTTTTCCATTTTGCTTTACTTGGATTTGATCAATCAATGAAGCTGCATCGTTAATTAAAGCAATCTGTCAGTGTCTATGAAATTTGCTCCATCAGCAAGTTTGTTTACGCGAAAACTGATTTCAAAATATGCGTTATACAAATCAAAGTAAGAACTTCTGTCATTTAGTGTAAACTGATAACCACTTTTCATTTGCCTGGTATTATTTCCTGGTTGTGTTCTGGGGGTATCTAACTGAATAGGTACATTTTCATATCTAGTATTATATTTATCACTTCGAAACATCTATGTATACTAGTAATTAGATTATTTTTTATTAATTAATCGATTAATTCTCGCATTAATATTTTTGGTTCCTCTTCCAGATAGTAATCTGTTGATTTTTGCATTTACATCTTCTTCAATTATATCATCAGCCGCAACTTTAGCTACATCTTTTGTGGCAGCCTTTGTAAGTTCTTATAATTTATATCACCTTTTGGTTTAGGTTTAATAACTGAAACTAACTTATCAGCAGCTATTTTTCCTACTTCATCCCCAATTTTTTTAGTCCCACTTTCTAAGATTTGTTTTCCAACAGTTTCTAATGCTTTTTTGCCTGCTGTTTTCAAGGACTCACTAAATATCTTTGATCCGACTTTTGAAAAAATGTCAAATATGCCAGCTCCAGTTAATCGATCAACTGAAGTATATGTTCCCGTACTAGTGTCATAAACATTTTTTAAACGTGCCATATAACTTATATTACATTAATTCCTTCAAAACAAATCGAAATGATGTGTGGACACCATTAACATTAATAATCTTACCAGAAAAATCGGTAATGTAAATATTAATACTGTTAATGATCGTTTTGTTTACCTCACAGAACCCGACTCTTATCGGTTCATCTTTGAAAGGATATGATCTCATAAGATCAGCTGTACTTATTTCATAAATAACATTCCCGTATGATCCATCAACAATAGAATTACTTATCAAATCACAGTGGATGTACAATGTATCGATAGAATTTGTTATGTTTGGTGTCACAGTTCCAAATTTAGTTTCTCTAATAACTGCATTCTTTGTCAAACCCGATCAAGGTGTGAAAGTTTAATTATTATGAATGGTAACCAAACATTTAAAACTTGATAAATCAAACTCAATTCTTATCGTGACAGGCGAGTCATCAATTAAATCATTGTTTACAGTCAATGCTTCTTTTATGTAATTATCGATATCAGCATAACTGTAATTTCCATTTGCAAAACTAATAGTTTTCCAATCTGTTCCTTTGTAGTACCTTATCAATTTGTTATTAAAATCCTCACTAATATTATACCATGAGTAAGTCACACAATTAATCTTATCGAGTCCAATACCATACTGTTTGTGTCTGCCTAATATTAATGGTCTGTCAAACACAGTTGTAAAATTACTTTGTGTGTTTGAGCTATTAATTATTGACGCTTTCTCCGATGATAATACAATTTTTTGTTCCATATAATATAGAATGGATAAAATTAATCACCTAAATAAAACATTTTAAGACTTGATTTCTCAAAATTGAAAACTTGGGCAGTACCAATTTCTACTGCTGATCCGAAAAATACTAATCTATTCGCTGTTAGAAATAGTTCAACTGTTTCTTTTATTGTTCGTTTGTTATTTTCTAGTTTTGGATATAATAACTTTTGCTGATGTACATTCCTAAGATAAAAATGTATTACGTCCCCTCCTGTATAAGTAAAGTCTATTTCAAATACATAACGTCCGGTTTTATTAATACCGAGCCCTGCTTCATTAAAATAGTCTGCAGTATTTATAAATGGATTGACTACAATAGTAAACGCACGAAGAAAAATATCACTCCTGGTTCTTTCGAGTGGTTTGTGCGTCGGGTACGATACAAAACCATTGGCATCTTGCATGATGCTCATTCCATCATCTATCGCATATTCAAGAAGTGGAATCCGACTTAAATATTCTACATTTACTTTCAGCTCATCAATTATACCAAGAATTGCTGTGTGTCGGCTATCAGACTTTTGATTAAACTGTTTCAATGAAGCTATTTCAACATCAAAAACTTTGCTTCTTTCATCCTGAGCAGCTTTTAATTGCTTTGAAGCATCATCAATAGCAGTGATAAGTTTATCAGTGTCAACCAGTTTGCTCAGAGCTGTCTCCAGCGACTTGCCGTCAACCATTTTCTTTTTGATATCTTCAAACTCTTTGCCGATATCGGCAACGTAAGTGTTTATCCGCCCATTTAATATATTTATATGAGTTATTTCAGCAGCAAAAGCAGTTCTCATTTGTTTTGAAGCATCGGCAATAGCAGTTTCTAGTTCATTGTTATCAACCATTTGTTTATTGATTTCTCCAATCCGTGTATTAATATTTTGAACACCAGATCTTATTTGTTCGCTTAATTTCTTGAAGTTTTCACTCTCTTCCAATACATCTTCTTTCTTTTTCAACTCTTTCAAAGCATCACCCAGAAGTTTTATTTCATCTATCAATCCGTTTTGAATTTCAAGCATTTCAAGCATTTTCTCGCGGTTTGCTTGTAACTTTGTTTGTATCAGACTTAGTTTATCTTCAACACCTGTCAATTTTTTTATCATGTCTGGAATTTTATCAATATTATAATCACGTATGATTTTTGCTACTCTTCTTACAGTGAATTGCTTTGTTGCTGCATCACCTGCTTTTTCTGGATTACCAACATTGATAATTTTATTATTATCCATGTCAAGATCGCTTCTCAAAACATTTTCCTGGTTTTTGCCTTTGTTAAGATAATTAACCAAATATTTTTGTTTTACATACTCAGACAGCACAATACCAACATTTGTAATATTGACACTGCCGTTAGTAACTTCCTCGCCAAGATCATTAAAAAGTCCCATTATATAATATTATTTATTAAATTTTACCAGTGAAGTTGCGCTTTGCTAACTTCCTCGGGCGATCCAGATACAGAATGTCATACTGATTGTCAGTTGCTTTTTTATACTGATCTTTGCTGACAACTTGTTCTCTAGAAAGCATGTTTATTTCATTTATGCTTGGAGTTGCAGCAAAGAAGATGTAATGAGAGCAATTCAGCCGAATGTCTTTAGGGGTTTTGTAATAAGATTGAGTTAAATAAATTACACAACAATTTTTGTGTCTTCCCTGGATGAAATAATTAATAATATCATTTTGGTTGCGTTCACAAACATAATCATCAAAAATGACTATCTTCTGGTTATCTGACTCTAAAGTATCCACAGGGATAACTTCATCATTTGAACATTCTAATATGTCTTCGACTGGGATTTTATTCTTTTTTGCTATCTTTTCAAGTTTTTGTGATAAGACCAGATACTTTGACTGTTCCAAGTTTTTAGCAAACAAGTAAATCGTGTCGTAGTAAACCAAAGGTTTCAGCAACATGTGAACTAATGTGTTTGTCTTGCCAGAACATGAATTACCACAAATTAACATTCTAAAACAACAGTCTGGCATAAATTTCCATATCTGTTTAAAATTACCGTTTTCTGTTTTCATATCATAGTTTGGAATTTCCATTATAATAATAGTCAGATAATATTAATATTATCCAAGTATTATTATATCCGTGCGAAAGTATATGAATATGTATATGAACGTGCGAAAGTATATGAATATATATATGAACACAGTGCGAAAATTAAACTTAACTTATCTTTATTTATCTTATTTTAATATAACCTTATATTATACATGTCTTTGTTGAAATGGAAAGAATTAGCAGATAAAAAGCAAAAAACGAGTGAGCTTGTTAAAGAATATGAGAATAAAGTTACTCAAAAAAGACTAGAAAAAGAAGCTAGTCGTGATGTGTACAAAGAAATATTTAAACCTGTGACTGGCGAAATAAAAAGTCAGTCAGAACAGCTAACTGAGCAGTTAGCTTCTCTTCCGAAAATAAGTCAGCAATTAGCCGCTCTTCCAGCAGCAATAGGTGAGGAAGTACAAGAACAAGAGACATACCGGGGATTACCCCAGTTATTTGCCGAGGAAACTCGTAAACCAACTACAGGTGATCTAGATGCTAAAATCGACAAAGAAGTGATAGATATTCATAACTTACCCTTGCCGTCAAGTTAAGCTAGAGATAACTCAAAACTCGGAATCATACTCGGACGGGTTAGTGGGATTATCCAACAAAGTGGTCGCGATAGGGCTGCTCTTACTAACCAAATTAAAAAAGAAAAGGATGCAACCGCGAGAGATCAATACAAACAAGTTAAAAATACTTTGGAAAACGAGTCAAAAGCTATGAAATATTATAGAGAAAGAATTGATGCAATGCTTATGCAAAGTGATGTCTTTTCAGGCGAGGGATTACAACAGAATAAAAATTCATACAAATGCGACAAAGATGGTCGCTATGGAATGTTACAAATTGATTTACCTAATCTTGTTGGTCATTACAAACTTATTGCCAAACAAGGAAAAGCAGTTGTGTTAGACCTAAAAGTAGACGATGATTTTATAGACTTGATAACAAAGCGTTACAATAATAAAAAAACCTTATTCAAAGCTGTCTCAGAATGTTTTTTAAGAAACTAACAGAATTGTCTGGTTTACCAATTCATAAAGGTTCTTCATTGTTCAAAAAGATTTTAGGAGGTTGTGTTGATGTTGAATATTACAACAGTCCTGATGATTTGCTTAATGATCTGGAGTTGGTATGTTGAAGTATCGAATCAGGAAATAATAGTCCACAGCTTATAAATAAAGGTATTAGCATAATCGATGAATTATTAAAAATAGGTAAAATATCACAAAAGAACATGAACAACTATTTTCTAAATAACTCAATTAAATTTTTGTCTAACTGTAATTATACATGAAAACCAAAGAAGAATTAATTGATCACTTAACGCGACTTGTAGCTGCATACAGGCGCAGTTATAAATTGTGCGTTATTATAAACATAACAGAACAGATCACCAGTGGAATAATTGGTTGTGGTGCTGTCCTAGCATTAGTTCCAGCAATTCCTGTTTTCATAGCTGTAGTTGGCGCAGTTCCTCCAATAGTTGCTGTTTTAGCAAGTAAAACAAGATTAGCAGAAAAAAAGACTTATGTGTCGTGCTCGGCCGTTTCGAAAGGTCCATTATCATACTATTTTGTTAAAAACACATCATAGGAGTTTTAAACAACTTCTATCATATGTTCAAACAACAACAGGACTAGAAAATGATGAAGAGGTAATTAGGAATACCTTCAATAAAATATTAGAGATTCAAAAGAATGATAACTTTACAGAACCTCTGGAAATGTATATGAAAAGGTTCAAGAGCTAGTAGAACTGCTCCGTAGGAGCATCTGTTTAAGTTAAACGGTCATGGTATTCAGTCGTAATTCTTTTCTGACTTGTTTCCATATCCTATCGTACTTTTCTCTGGTTGATTTTGTTTTAATCGGTTTTGTTTCTTTTTCTGTTTTTAATATTTTAAATATTTTCTGAAAAATGTATTCAAATTTGATTGATCTTTTTCGACCTTCTAACTTATTCAAAATCTTTACAATGTTGTAAAACAAATCTTCAAATCTTTGTCTATTTTTAGAAGACAAATCAAATGCTACCAAGTATTTATCTAAATGATACTTTCTGTGGTAAATAGTTTTCTTTCGGCTGTAATTGTAACCTGCAATAAGATTGTAGCCGTTGTGAGAGACACAATTAAGGCAAACACGCTCGTTATCGAAAACTTCACAAGTATCGTTACAGTTGATACATGCATAAGCACACTTGTAACACAGCTTGGCCCTGGTACAATATTTACAAAGCTTTTTTTTATTAGTTGTGTAAAATAAGATGCAATCTGTGCACACCCCAGGAGGATCAATAATATCTAAAACTCTTTTACAATATTTGCAATTCATTATATTATACTATAGAATTATATATTTAAATAAGGCTTAAAGATATTATCTTACGTAATATTATAATGGAACAGGTAGAAAAGGAAATCAAAAACTTTAAGGAAGATCAAATGACATATGCCCAAACAGTTGATTTTGAAGATATGAGTAAACTTGACAAAGAGTTAATATTGTTTTCAAGCTTTCAAGATTTGACAAAAAGATTCATAACAATGGTAAAACAACTTAAACTGTCATGGAAAATAAAAAAGGAGATATAAACAAACTGCGTGCTTTTTGTAAAAAACAAATTTCAAAGGCAACCAGTTGCCATCCAAAATTATACGAAGTTTCTTTTATTGCCTCTTATGATGTTTTACTTGACAAAGGAATTAAAATTATTATGTATGGTTGATTAAAATAATATAATCTTTAATATATGAGTAATTACAGCTATGCGGAAGAAGAAAGAAAACATTTTGAAGAGGAACAGAAGGTTTATGAGAAAGTAGCTGCTTACGAGCAGGCTCTTTTAACCAAGACAAATGAACTTATCAAAGAGTTTGAGACGATTCACATGCAACGATTGTCAGATGATATTGCAGCTTTTAAAAAAGATTGGGCAATAAAACCTGAGACTGAGTGCAATGATGCTGTAAAGCTTCTCACAGATCTAGCAGAAAAAGAAATTAAGATTTTTAACGAAACACAATTAAAAGTAATGTCTGAAAATGTTGAGTTGTTCAGAGATAATCTAATCAGCAATCTAGAAAAACCTCATGTGATTAATACTGATATCGGATGTTTCGAGGACTTTGAAACGTTTGTCGAAAGTTTAAAAAAAATGATTGATGCAGACGTTTTTGATAAAGACGATTTTATTAAATATTGCAAATACAGGATAAAAATAAAATCACTGGCAGCTGGAGGTGATCTTGAAACTGTTGATTTTGACAGATACTGCAAATATCATGTAAAAATAAGTCAGATGATAGATAATAGAGTTCTTGAGGAAAAATGCTTTCGGAGATACTTACACATTCTCCTGGATAATGAAATAGATGCTCTCTTGGATGAGGTTACTAACGAAGACACCGGACATGTTTATGAAGTTACCGATGAGGATATCGATGAGGACGCCGACGAGGATACCGATGAGGATATTGATGAGGACGCCGACAAGGATACCGATGAGGACGCCGACGAGGGTGCAAATAATGTTATTTAATTAATAAATTAATTAATATAGTCTTAAAAAAATAATCTCATGTAATATTATATAATGAGTATCCGAGAAATTGAAACATTCCCAAAACAGTATAGCAAGGTTTTTAAAGTAGATATTTATAATAGTAGTGATCCGACTGTTCAACTACAAAAAAACACACTATTCTGCTGTAAAGTTTTTCAAAGCAGAACTAAAAAGAACAGCCGGATTTGAATTAAGCATTGATGTAAAACTTACTTTTAAAAAAAAAGTACCAATGTATAAAGGAAGTTTTCATATTATATACAAAACAGCTTACTTTGCCTCAAAGGCTGTAATAATATTAAGCAAAAATCAAATATCAGAAGCATTAAACAAAGCACGGGAAGAAATTATAAATATAATTGTAAATTGGATTCAGATGGGAAGTGGTTGGGTAATTGAAGCGCTAGATGCGCATTACATAAATCGAATAAAGTATAAGCCTTTACGAGGTAGCTCTTATTTGGATTTACCAAAAGAACTTGCTAATTCTAGAAAAGGATTGATCAATATAAAAAATGAAAAAGATAACGAATGCTTCAGATGGTGCCATTTGGCTTATGAATCTCCTGCTAATAATAAACCACAAAGAATAACAAAGTACAAAAAGCATATTGGAGATCTAAATTGTAAAGGAATTACATTTCCTGTTACTATCAAACAAATCCCAAAAATAAAAAAATAAAAAAACATTTGTTTTAACATATTTGGGTATGAAGATAATCAAGTATACCCTTTGTACATTTCAAAAAAAAAAGCAGAAAAAACATGTGATATGCTTTTAATCACCGAAGAAGAAAAAAATCATTATGTGTGGATAAAAGATTTTAACAGGTTAATGTTTAATCAAACATTACATTCGAAAAAAAAAATGGTTTAAAATTTGTAAAACATGCTTGCAGTGCTTTAAATTAGAAAGAGTTCTGGAAAAACATAAACCTGTTTGTCTTTTACTTAATGGTAAGCAAGCAGTAGAGATGTCAAACAAAGATGAAAAAGTTAAGTTTAAAAACTACGACAGGCAGCTAATGGTTGCGTGTGTTATATATGCTGATTTTTAAGCAGTAACCGAAAGTATTTCTTCGGTATCAAACAGTCCTAAAAAATCACATACGGAAGCATATCAAAAGCATATTGATTGCAGTTATGGGTATAAGGTTGTTTGTTGTTATGATGATCAATATTCAAAACCAGTTGTAACGTATAGAGGACCAAATGCTGTTTACAAGTTTTTGGAAAAAATGATAGAAGAAGAAAAGTGGTGCAAAAAAAATATGAATGCAAACTTTAAAAAAGATCTAGTAATGTCACAGGAAGAAGAAGCTAGATTCCAAAAATCTAAATCATGTCATATTTGTGGTAATGGTTTTTCAATAACCCTTAAAAAAGATGACCCAGGTCGTACAGTAGCATATGAAAACTCCGTTAGAAAAGTCAGGGACCATTGTCACATAACTGGGAAGTATAGAGGAAGCGCTCATGACATATGTAATATTAATTTCAGGTTGACTAGAAAAAATACCTGTTGCGTTTCATAACTTGAGAGGATATGATTCTCACTTTATAATGCAGCACATCGGAAAGTTTAAACAAAACATAAAAGTTATACCGAATAACATGGAAAAGAATATGGCTTTCATGTTAGGAAAAAGTTTAGTATTTATTGATAGTTTTCAGTTTATGTCCCAATCATTAGATAATCTTTAAGACTAATGTGCTGCTGCTGACAGATGTTTTTGAAAACTTTAGAAAAAGGTGCATTGAGTATTACAAATTAGATCCTTGCCATTACTTCGGTAGTCCTGGTTTAGCCTGGGATGCATGCCTTAAGATTACTGGTATCCAACTTGATTTAATAACTGATATTTAAATATAAAAGATGAGTGATTGTCAGACTATTGTAAAAATTTAAAACAAAAGTTTAATTTAGGACATTGTAATGTTAATAAGCTTGTTACGACGTTGAGAAATAAAGTAAAGTATGTCGTGCATTTTAGAAACTTAGAATTGTATAAAAAGCTTGGATTGAAGGTAACAAAAATACACCGAATACTACAGTTTGATGAATCAGAGTGGTTAAAGACATACATAGACTTTAATAATGCCAAGAGAACAGCTGGTAAAAATGCTTTTGAAAAGGATTTCTTCAAACTGATGAACAATTCAGTTTTTGGTAAAACTATGGATAATTTGAGAAAAAGAATTATTGTTAAATTGACTCACGACGAGGAAGTCCTTTTAAAATATGCAGCAAGACATTCATTTATTTCTTGTAAAATGTTTAATGAAAATTTATTTGCCATAAACAGAATAAAAGAACGATTAGATTTAAATCGCCCTATTTATGTTGGTATGTGTATTTTAGACTTGTCAAAATATTTGATGTATGATTTCCATTACAACTATATCAAAAACAAATATGATAAAAAAGCTAAGTTATTATTTACTGATACCGATTCCTTGTGTTATGAAATAAAAACAAAAGATGTTTAAGTAGACTTTTACAAGGATAAAGAACTGTTTGATGATTGTGATTATGATCCGAAAAGTCAGTTTCATTTTAATGATAATAAAAAGGTTATTGGCAAGATGAAAGATGAAACGTGCGGTATGCCTATTGTTGAATTAGTTGGGTTGCGAAGTAAACTATATTCGTATAAGTTAGATAATGAGGTTAGTACAAAGAAATGTTAGGGCGTTAAAAAGTGTGTTGGTTAAAAAACAAATAGCACATGATGATTACAAAAAGATTTTGTTTACGAAAACAGAAGCTCATCATGAGATGAAAGTCATTAGATCAAAATAGCATAACATAAGCAGCTATGCAATAAATAAAAAAAGTTTATCAGCTTATGGTGATAAACGGTACATACTAGATAATGGACAAGATACATTAGCATACAAGTAAAATACTCCATGGTAAAAAATGATATGCAGAGCGATGATGAAGACTACTGCCCGGTTCCGTCGGACTTTGCTTAATGAGTTGCAAATGTTATGTTAATGAGTTGCAAATGTTATGTTTTCCCCGCGGGGTGCTTGAGAAAACTGTTGAAATATGTCGGTGTTGATTTAGGCGTGTCTTACATTTAGATCTTAGTGGTGTTAATGAGAGTTACGCCTGAGTCTTTTCCTGGCATATTTCACTAGTTTTTCTCGTGCCCCGCGGGAGGGAAACTGGCCTCGTACCCTCACTATCTATACTACTAATCACTATTAATAAAATCGAATAGCAGTCCTAAATTTTACATTTTAGGATAGGTAGTGAAGGGGGAGAAAGGGGGTTTTGGGACAAGATAAATAAATAACAGATAACATTAAATTAACCAATAATAGGTAACAGTCAATATTATTTTAAAATAACAAAAGTATAAATTTCGCTAATTACAGCATAACCCAACAGTTTAGTTACACTTGTTACCATCACGTGCTGCTTCTCATAAGTTAAAAGTAAGACATTATTTTAAATTTTAAAACTTTTAATTGACACGAAAATATGTCTATTTTATATAAAATCTCTCAAAGTCTCGCCAAAATCTCCCCATTGTTAGTTGCAGTTTTAACAACCTATTTTCCCAAAGGCCTTTATGCTGTTTTCCCTGGCTGAATCCGTGAGGCATAGCATAGCAAAGAAATCAAAAGCAGGCTGTGTGACCGAAGGCTAAAGTAAAGCTTCTTTAAAAATGTTGACTGACACCTCAAAACGAGGTCATGCCGAAAAACAGGCATGATTGGTCAAAGTCAGTTTTTAAATCCTCAAAGAGATGGTTACGTTTATTTGTTTGTCTTCATTTTTTATGCCCTTAATGGTTTATTCCCTTGTTGCTCTGGCTTCGGCCAAGTCATTGGGTATTAGCTTGGTTGCTTTCTAGGCCTAGAAACCTCATGTAACTTTATTTACAACATAACGTCATGCAAACGTTCACTTTTATTGGCGTGAAGAAATGGCGAATTCAGTCGGCTAATCGCTAGTGGGTATTTTAATCGGCGTAATCTGCCCTGACCGATAATTGCAAGTAAGACATATTATATGACATTAACATCATACGATTTTGGCTGTCCGAAACTAGCGTCAGACATATACATTATATAGATTTGGCTGTCCGAGACTAGACTACACGTAACAAAGCGTAGCAAAGAAATCAGAAGCAAGCCGGTTGACCAGGGCTAATCATTCCGGTGTCAATTTGATTTCATTAAAACATGACGTTAACTCGAACGTTTTTTATCATTGTTTAGATTTTAAATCGACATATTTATATCACATAATCGACAAACTGTACATAGCCTGAACTAAATATCTCGTGTATATCGGATAAATAGCTCGTGTAATACAGATACTACTCATTACGTCGAGTTCCTTTATATTGATATATTTGTATTTGTTTTGTTTCAACGAGATATAAAGAAAAGAAAATAATGTCAAGTTCACTAAAAACGATTTATTGTAAAATAAAGAACTTTTTCAATTTATTTGCATTGATTGAATTACGTCGAGTTTTGTCGACATAAATATATCGATTTATAGATATATATCATAATAAACTAGAGTTATTTTAAATTGAGAAATTCAATATAACCCAACAAGACGAGGCAGGAATACGCTTCCGTAGTCATGGGCATATCTTCAAGTTATACGTTGTTTCTTGGTAGGATTACACATTTTGGCTACGATCTTAGAAGAAGAAACAACATATGCATTATAGGAAGGTTGTATAAACGTTTACTTGTTAATATATGTGTCACTTTCTCTATTTGTTTGGCAGTCAGTGTCTATATAAGTATGTATCTTTAGATACTACATGGCTACTTTCTGTCTAAATCAGTTATCTACTACGAGAAAATAAGAAAAGTAACAGTTTTAAAAAGTCACCACAAATATCGATAAACTAGCGCCTACCATCGACAAACTAGTGCGTAACTTCAACAAACCAGAGCATATACATGTACAAACTTATCTAGATTTCAGTGAAAGCAGCATTTAAGACAAATATAAATTAATATTTCGGTACATAATACTACAGTATATCATTTCATTAAACAATTATAAACTATACAGCATTTATACAAAGATATTTAGAAGAAATGTAATAACATCATATACCATATGACTAATGTTATAAATGAAATAAACATATAAAACATATAGCAACATGTCGTCAAAGTTATCATAGTTTAAAGCAGTTGCAGAAAACGTAACTTAACGTTCGAAGAAAATAAATATCGTCAAAATTCTGCGTTTGTTTACATGTACAAAGCCAGTTCAATACCATGATGCAACTGAAACCGTCTACAAAACTAGCGTGTTGATATCTGCAAACTCAAATTCGATTCGCACTTTACCTACAGTGATATTAGGTCCATTTTATTTTATTGTACATCTATATCAATATCTATTAGTTCGTTACACTAAGCTGAACTATTCATTGCAACTGTTGGTATTCCCCGTACCACGCACCTGTTATTTCCGTTATGTTTCGGAATGTACGGTACGGTACGGCAAGGTACGGCTTTTACCCCAACCTACAACATATGTTTTTTAACTAAATAAATAAAAAGCAATTTCAAGAAAACAACAGCGAACTTGAAATCCATAAAGGGATATTTTAAACGGGACTACTGAAATTGACATTCTGAGGTGCCGAGTCATCAGCTAAGACGGCTTGTTTTTGAGCAATCGTGGCTACTACACTCTAGCTATTTCCGTTATGTTTCGGAATGTAAAGTACAGTATGGCTTTTACCCCAACCTTAAAAATAAATTAAAAAAACAAAAAAACACTGAAACAAAAGCGAACTTTGAAATCCATGAACATGATGACGGGACTTTTTAAATGGGACGACTGCATTGGCATTCTGAAATACCGAGTCCTCAGCTAAAACGACCTATTTTTGAAAAAAACGTGGCTAATGTTATATTTTTAGTATTATAGATATAGAGTCAAGCATTACAGTTGTTAGATTTATGGGCTATGGTTTGCTTCATAAACGAGACTCGTTTAATAATCGCATTTTAAGCGTGGATTCTATATGTACGGTTGCTCATTGTATTTGTACACTTTTCTTTTTTTAGAGGGTGTGTGGGCAGAGTGGAGAATGGGGTGAATATTTGGGATATTCTCATAATAAAGCTTGTGCTTTTTTTATATAATCTGATAATGTGTGTCACCTTTTTTCCGCCAATTCGGTATAAAATGAAAACCTCGCAAATATCATGTTAACATGCGTTACATAATAGGCTGATTAAATCGCAAATACATGTATAGTGATTGAGAATCTATTTTTAAAAAAACGTATTGTAATGCTGTTAATGTATGTAATCCTAAATCATATCCATATCTACTAGGAAACAATTATGTTATCAAAAATACAGCCATCATTTAAAAAATTAAATCCTTTAAAATGTCAACACTTGCCCAGCCAATATTCTTAAATCAGTTAAATCGAATGTTGTAATTTCTCTATCTGTACCGGATACCCATGTCTGATTCTTGCATATTATTGAAATTGTGTGTGGTTACGACGCTAGCTACATTTTTTCCATCATCCATGTAAAATGCGGATAAACCTATCCGGTACATGTATGCATGAAGATATTGCGTTGGCTTTGGCGATGAGTAAATATATGTTCATCATATTGAGAAGATCTTACAATGATATTAAAAGGCATTTCGAATATGTAGATAACGTTAAATCAATGACTCCATATATTTTTATCACGTAATCATTATATGAAATACAGCCGCTGTGATAAAATTATAAGACTGAATGGCGAACTAAATAATTGTGATAAGTTGATTGTGTTAGAATTTAGTTGTGTTGGTTATAATAACAGCGACCAAAGAAAAGACCAGAAGCGATAATTCATACTTGGGGTATACAGTACTTTGATAAGCTACCACATTTGTTTTGCAGTCGACACGGATCGTTTCATTTCGTTTATACTAAAATAATTGTTATATCCAGAACCCAAGCATCAACACATTGTTCTTCGTGACATTCTGATAAAAGACACGTTACCTGATTTGTAATAGGAGTGTTAAATGAAACATGTATCGGCTATATGTGAACGAAATTGTTATCAAACTGTCAACACACTGTGAACTTAAACATAATACTCAAATTATCAGCGATACACGTTTTGATTACTGTGTCATAAATTGGTTGGCAGTATCAGTAATACGTGTATGCTAAGTGAACCCCAGTTTAGTACTATGTTATTAGTGATACTGTAACAAATATTATTGTACATACGTGATTAAAAATACACTCGTTCAGAATGTAACTGTCTGAATCAGGTCTTCATACACAATTCCTATTCACTGACCAGTATAAATGATTTGTAAAAATGTTATTTTTTATTTGCTGAAGGCTATTGTCAAAACTGTTGCTAATAATTATATACACCGATGTTAGGTGATGTTAGGTGTATGGAGAACGACATATCTCTAAGAGAGGCACATAACACATATTCATTCTACAGCATGTTCTGTATGGGAGGGACAGATGTTAACCTTATAATAAAGCTAATTGGTTTCTGATCATTTAATTTACAGCGTATACTATTCTAATGTTGGAATTTGTTTTCTATATTTCTGTGGCGTTTTATTTCCGAAGGTCTTCGGTGTAAGTATGCACTTAGAAACGTATGCACTTAGAAACGTATTGGATCACACGCACGCACGCTCACGCACGCACGCGCACGCGCGCACACAGACACATACATACACCGTAAGTGAACAAAGGCCAACGTCTACAATGATAACAATATATAGATAAAATTATCGCTATTGAAAAACTGATTGGATTAGCTTAATGGCAAAGCGCAGTGTTTGTAAATCTGAAAGTCATGGGTTCGAAACTCGCATAGGCTATACTATTTTGCAGTGAATGGGTATGTTGGCTGATTTCTGCAATTTGTCGTCTTTTCGTCTTTTCGTTATTTCGCCCCCGAAAAGACGACATAACGAAAAGACGACAGGACGAAAAGACGCCAAATGCAACGCGAAAAGACGACATAACGAAAAGACGACAGAACGACAGAACGAAAAGACGCCATTTCAAGGGCGAAAAGACGACAGAACGCCACGCGAAAAGATGAAAAAACGACACTTCAGCGCGAAAAGACGCCATTTGATGTTGTCGTCTTTTCGCGTGGCGTTCTGTCGTCTTTTCGCTCTTGAAATGGCGTCTTTTCGTTCTGTCGTCTTTTCGTTCTGTCGTATTTTCGCGCTGCATTTGTCGTCGTTTTGTTCTGTCGTTCTGTCGTCTTTTCGTTCTGTCGTCTAAATAGTCAGTATGTTGTTCGATTATGTATATACTGTTCAATTATTCTTTATATTTCGTTTATAGAATAAGGTCATTATTTGCTAATCAGTTAATCCCACACAGACCCTCCAACATATACAATAATACACCTCATGTGATGTATATTGACTGATGTTGATAACACACGGGTTATCAGTGAACGATGAGGGGGCTATTTATCCTAATTTGTTAGATAGGCATACACAACAATATGAGTTGTCTTATTCGTCCTACCCTGTACTATAATATCTTTGAAACATAGAGTGCTTAAACCCAGGCATGTGTATTGATCATTTATCAGAAATAAGTCTATATTAACAACAATAACATAATGGTAGACTTTTCTCAAGATAAGAAATTAAAATAAGATTTTGATTTGTGATAATCCGAATGGTGTAATGAAAATCATCCATCAAACTTGTAGTAGTTATTGTAATTAACAAATAACGTTTTGGAAAGATTCCGTTGAAACATAGTTAAATACATGTCAGCATTTTATTTTCAACGTTGGTTCGAATGTTCCAGCTAAAAGTGTACAGTCAATGTAAATGCGATACACGCAAAATTCGCTTAAAATCAACCTGAGTATAACTCAGTTGTTTTATGACATGATAGTTGGTGTGAGTGTTCCATGTTAAGTTAGTATGCCATTGGTTTAATCCCCAGCCGGGTCATACCAAATACTTTATAAGAATGGTACTAGTAGCTCCCGTGCTTGACGTTCAGCATATACAGTGTAGTTCTGTGGCTGGTCGGATCGGTGTCAGTATAATGTGACTGAGTGGTCATGTGACTACGGCGCGGTACAGATATAAAGCTGAGCACTGAACTTACTGCTATAAATAGACACCGTCGTAATATGACTGAAACATTGTTTGTTAAAAGCGACGTTTAACCCACGATGCTCGCCCGCCCGCGCGCGCGCGCACGCATACACGCACATACACATACACGCTCCATGCATCATGCTATCATACCGATATTTCGCGGGTTTGACCCAAACGGAATTTAAGAACTAATTAAATAAACTTGAGTGGTATGACGTGAAGCGCAATTTTGGTGCAACTTGTTAAAACATCCATATCCGTTGATTATCAGATTATTTTACGAGTTATACTATCATCATAACTGCATACAACTATATATGTGGATACAGTTCTGCACTAATGCCCTTTTATAAAACATCAAATAGGCCTAAATTAAAATATTGTTTGTTTACCCTTTACCTACCGATCCGATTGTTTAGCCCCGACCCAAAATGTTGTATTGCGTTTATTTTTTTCGATGCAAGCAAAACAAACGTGTACACATTTGGTAAATGTAAAAGCAGACATGTTCGTGGCGGCAAACTTCGTTTTATTACGTTAAATGACGGAACATTGTTTTTTACGTATTAATATTAGGCAGCAAAATAATCTGGTGAAAGGTCAGCGCGAAGATTTTCGCCAGTATTGAACTTTAATTGTGGATGCCTTATTATATTTCAACGTTGAAGATTTATTGCATGCCTATTGTTTTAAATATCACTAAAACTCACGAAAACACTGCTATCAGATACAAAATTATTATCAATTGCATTGTCAAACTTACGTAATGCCATTCAAATCTTGAAGTCTTAATGCGATGTCACACTTCAGAAAATATAGCATTTCAGAGACCACACGTTAAACGCACGAAGTAGTAATTAGCAAACGAAATAGTTGGCACAAGTGTTGATTCTATACAAAAACAAATGCACATAAATGTATCTTTTCATTGATGCGCAGTTAGTGTATCTTAACTGTTCTATATGATTGTTTTTCCAGTAAAAGAAAAAGTCATAATGAAATGTTGAATTTTAGACGTCAAACGTTAAAATACGTCAAATGCAAAATAAACGCGCATTGTAAAACATGCTCATTACGAAAATACATACAGTTTGAAACTAATGGTATAATAATGAATATATAGCTAGAGAATGTCCGAAAACGATTCCGGCTTTCCCTCTTTGTATATTCATGATTCTATTTTTATAACTTGTATAACGTAATGGGTGCCTGAGGTTTGAAATGAATAGTTTGTCCTCATTAATAAGAAGTATTTAGCCATGATAAAATGATACTACAGTCTTAAATAGTATAAACGTGATACTTGCAACAAAATAACTTTTATTTGTTTGACAGTTAATTGTTTTTAACTTGATATTTAATTAAAATTGCCACGCTGTGACGTTTTGAATGTTGGAACTCTGGCGATGAAAATTCACTGAATTAACCGTTAACCTGCCTCGCCCGTATACGATGTTAAATGCGAAAAGTGTAAACCAGATCATAGAAGTAGTAGTAGTATTAGCCGATGTAGTAGCAGCAGCAGCAGCAACAACAGTGGCAGCAGTAGCAGTAGTAAATACAGCGGTTTATGATATTTATACACATTATTAGGCTATTGATGCTAATAATAGTTATACTTAACTTGTTCCTGACATAAAGTTAAATATGTCGATTTCAAGTATATTGTAACGGAATCATGTGGTATTCTATCAGACTATCAACAATGTCTATTTAACAAAAACAATGTGTTTGCGGAGTTATGCGACGTTGCACCAAGATCGCGCGTCACGTCTGTGCACTTTTATGTGTGTTTACTATTTTGCGGGGACGTGTCTACGAAAAGAAAGACAGAGTTTCATGTCATGCAGTTCAATAGTGAACACTAATGTTTCACAAAAGGGACTGTCACAAGCAAATGTTTTGCCAAACAATTTAACATAATTCATGTTTTTTAGAAAAAGTCCTGTGTTGAAATATGTGTTTATTATTTTTATTTTGGAAATGCTACTTTTAACTATAATTGTGATACATACCTATAGACTATATAATAAACTGTAAAACAATGCAAATATACCAAAACATAACGTGAACACTAATACATGTACTTACGAGTTGTTGTAGTATATAGTGTATGCTCCTGTTTGCAAGCACGGTATGACTGTCAATGTCAAATAGATAACCTGATACTAATGTAACTACACTATCTCTGTTGTATACTCCTCAACATAATTTAAGGACCATGTTTAGCTTTTGGTCACTTTTTAAAGTACTGTTATTGAACACGTTACTGTGTGTTTGCAGGTTTGAAGTGTAAGTGTATTTTTTTACAATTGATATATTGTACATGTATTAACTTGTTATATAACTATGAAATCCATAATATTAAAGACTAATTAATACTGTTCTCATTTGCGGTCCTTAAAATATGTTGATGAGTATGGTTTAATGTAATAGTGAGGATCTGTTGGGGAATGTCTAGACATTTTAAAATGATTAGCACATATTCAATATTAATTTAAACTTGGTCTAAACACTTTCATTCATTGTTTCGGTTAATATTAATCATACCACTGTGACTGGAAAGTTAACCAAACAGAATGCTTTTCATTATAACTCAATATCTCCGAATACTAAACACAGGCAAAACAAATGTCGAACGGAAAATGCTTTTGTAATATGTTTGTATTTACAAAATGTAATATCCTGATCAAAGTAAGAGTTTCACAATCATATAAAAAATAAAAAAAATAACAGACAACTAGCTCAATATCGCCTAAATAAACCGATGGGTGTAACTATTTGTTGTTTTTCTGGAAAGGTTAGTCCCACTACATATGACATTTCAGGATTTCTATAAAGCGATGCTAATAATGTTTACGCATCGTCATACACTGCACACATATATAGGCATGAAATGCATATGTTCTACATATTTGTCGCATATGTGTGCCACATATGTGCCACACATGTATGCCACATATGCATTTCATATAAAAGTAACACATGTGTAATACACATGAAAAATAAAGTTTACTAAATAACATTAAAACTTAAACAGGTTCTTTAACCATTTTTTCTACAATATACCAAAAACACTTATATAAATCAATATGTATTTAATTTATCGTAGCTTCGTATGATATACATATGTGCCACATATGTATTATGTACAACTGAGAGTAATACGCAAATAAGAAAGTAACACATATGTGGCATACGCCACATGTAGACGTATGTCTTTGCAACGAAACATCGCAGCAATTTGTCTAAATATATTTATAAATGATAATTTTTCCAGTACGAAGTTTACAGTTCATATGAACACCCGATGAAAATAGGTAAAAGAAGTCAAACATGAACGTAGCACTCATACAACACAGTCAACCAACACACGCAATCAAAACAACCAACAACATCACAAACATACACGTGTGGACAAGTGGGTACCGCATTGGTACTTTCTGTTTCAAAAAGGCGACTGTGGGTTTTATGTTGAAGAAACCCCCATTCTTGCCATTTTGTCATCACAATTAAGCTGGACTGTGTAAATGAAAGACATCTTCCCGCTGGGCTATATCCGCTAACAAACTCGGTAGCATTAATTGGCAAAACAATTATACCACAAGTATGATTAAGAAAGCCACAAAGCAAGGTATTCACTGACTTGGCAGAAGCAAGAGCAACATGCGAAAAAAACATTAAAGGCACGAGACGACGAGGATGTAGGCAAATAATAAACGTTATTATCCCTTTCAAGATTTAGGTAGACATCATCAAAAGATCCACACTATGTCGGGTCTTTGCTAAATCTAAGAGGATAGTATAGTGGCGAACTTTAAAAAGGACAACCAATAATTATGCATTGCTTATTATGACTTGATATAACAAAACAAAGTATGAAAGGCGATATTTGGAAATTTCCGCCTCAGTCTGGGTTTGACCGAGAGTGTTAATGAAATGTAGTGAAACTGCTTGCTACCGTTCATGCCATCTAACCTCGAGTTGAACAGACGCAATTGTAATTGTTAAAAAATGATGTTGATAGATTTGTTTTCAGAAAACATACCTATATCATACATTGTCAGGTCAGTTCAAATAAAGTCTCCGATGTCAAAAATGGGGTTCCATGTTACTAAATAGCGAAACTTAGCGAAATTCTCAGAAACAAATGAACCGTTGACATTGTGTACGAAGAATCATGCTGTAATGTACAATTCAATGCCATACGTGTATGTTATTACCATGTCAACATGGAGATAATTTATATCTCCATCTTTACAAAGGGAGGCGCAGAGTGTGTACACATAATTGAAGATATTATTTCAGAGTTTCTTTGGCAGGACCGAGACGCATTTCGACTTGTCTTAGCTAAATAGATCATTTGAAAATAATTAAAAAACTGAATCTAAAGTCACCACACCAACCAATGTGCAATGCAATTATACCCTAGGTCCACACTGTATCAGAAACCTAATCAAATGAGCAAATTAAATAGTCAACGAACAGATGGAAATACAATATGACGGATGTTACCGACTTGGAATGGTCAGTAGAAATAAGACTTACTGGAGATCACCGAACAGAAGAACACACAACATAACGAGTGTTACACGACTTGGAGTGGTCCGTAGACAATAAAACACAACATAACGAGTTTTACCGACTTGGAATGATCAGTAGACAATAAGACTTACTGGAGATCACCGAACAGATGAACACACGACATAACGAGTGTTACGGTCTTGGAATGGTCAGTAGACAATAAAACACAACAAAACGAGTTTTACCGACTTTGAATGATCAGTAGACAATAAAACCAAAACATGACGAGTGTTACCGACTTGGAATGGTCAGTAGACAATAAAACACAACCTAACGCGTGTTACAACTTGGAATGGTCAGTAGTGAATAAAAGACAACATGACGAGTGTTACCGACTTGGAATGGTTAGTAGACAATACAACACAACAAGACGAGTGTTACCGACTTGGAATGGTCAGTAGAGAATTAAACACAACATGACGAGTGTTACCAACTTTGAGTGGTTATAGACAATACAACACAACAAGATGAGTGTAAAACGACTTGAAATGGTCAGTAGACAATACAACACAACATGACGACTGTTACCGGCTTGAATGGTCAGTAGACAGCAAAACGCAAAATGACAAGTATTACCTACTTAAAATGGTCTGTAGACAATGAAACACAACATGACGATTGTTACCCACTTTGAATGGTCAATAGACAATACAACACAACATGATGAAAGTTACCGACTTGAAATGGTCAGTAGACAATAAAACTAAACATGACTTGTGTTACAGACCTGGAATGGTCAGTAGGGAACAAAACTCAACATAACGAGTTTTATCTTCTTGGAATGGTCAGTAGACAATAAAACACAACAAGTCGAGTGTTACCGACCTGGAATGTTCAGTAGACATGACGAGTGTTAGTTGACAATAAAACACAACGTAACGTGTGTTACGGTCTTGGAATGGTCAGTAGACAATACAACACCACATGACGAGTTTTACCGACTTGGAGTGGTCCGTAGACAACAAAACACAACATGACAAGTGCTACCGACTTGGAATGGTCAGTAGACAATACAACACAACATGACGAGTGTTACCTACTTGGAATGGTCAGTAGACAATGCAACACAACATGACGAGTGTTACCAACTTGGAATGGTCAGTAGAAAACACAACACAACATGACGAGTGTTACCGACTTTGAATGGTCAGTAGACAATACAACACCACATGACGAGTTTTACCGACTTGGAGTGGTCCGTAGACAATACAACACCACATGACAAGTGCTACCGACTTGGAATGGTCAGTAGACAATACAACACCACATGACGAGTGTTACCAACTTGGAATGGTCAGTAGAAAACACAACACAACATGACGAGTGTTACCAACTTGGAATGGTCAGTAGACAATAAAACACAACATGACGAGTGTTACCGACTTGGAATGTTCAGTAGACAATAAAACACAACATAACGAGTGTTACCAACTTGGAATGGTCAGTAGACAATAATAAAACACAACATAACGAGTGTTACCGACTTGGTATGGTCAGTAGACAATACGACTTACTGGATATCTTAAATTAATTTTATCTGTACGCAACCCAGCTATATTGAAGTAATCAGCGCCCAAATCCACAAGACCGTGTAACGTATGGTACGTAATAAAGGGTGTATACAGAAGTATACTGAAAAACTGTAGCTAAATATTAAACCAACCAAAACACCCGAGGGTCGAAAGTTCATCCATCTTCCTTCCTTTCCAGGGTTTCAGAAGGGTACACTCTTAGAGTTGTCCACAAGGTTGTCCACTCATCGCTCAAGAGAAAAGTGAAGCGTAGTGCCTGATTGGCCATGGAGGGGTCAATTTGCTAAACATGAAGTGCGTTGTTGTATCCTTTTCTGACGAATTGCCTGATTAATGATGTAAAGTGGTCAGGAAACCTTTCGAACCCTTTAAATTCCGAAAATTATGTATTACATCTCCGTAAAATAAAGGATGCGATACTTCTAGTTGCATAAATGTTTCATCAGTAGGGTTTCATTGCGACTGTATAACTTTAAGGCAGATTTAAGTAGTATGTGATTACAAAAACCCTGCTGAAGAAGTTTATTTGACATAAATTTATTTCGATCATTGAAGTCCTTGACATCGTTACACGATATACTAAGTTTCCCTTTGAGTTTAACATATGAAAATTACATAAGGTTCGACCCAATAACAAATGCAAAACAAAGGACAACGGATGCCTATTTAACTAAAGACCGCAAACTATATTTGCTTCTTTTAAATAAAACAGCAGCATCTGTCTTCTATTTCCACACTCGATTGAAAATGGAGGAATCATAAGCAAAATATGTGACAAGAGAGATGATTTAAATGTCGATCGTTAGTATATTCACTTAAATGGGAAATGTTCCCAGAGAAACAACTGAGGGGGTCTATCCTTCTCAGCTTATTTGTTTTACTTCGCATATTTCACTACCGCTCATGAACAGTCTCAATCTATTTCGTATGTGTCGTACCCGGCCGTTTGCAAAGGTCCATTATCGTACTCTTTTTTATAGCACAGTGGCGTTGCTTGTGCAGTGTGGCGGCAGTAAAACGTCTCCCCGCGCTTGCAATCGGTACTGTTTCATTTGATCTTTGGAGATCGCTGAGCCCGATAATTATATTTAGTGATCGTTGGTACATTTTCAATTTCTTTTGTTTTCTTACTTAATTTTCGATTCGGTGGTTCCACTATAAAAGGCTCTGGGTATTGTTTAACCACTCATAGGATATGTTGTCTGCGTTTTAATTTAGTCTTTTGGCTGTTACTTGTGATACGCAGGCTTCATAACCGCTGCTCCCAACTAAATTCCTTTTTGTTTATTTTGCTCTTCGGGGCACATAATTTTATTAGATCCTGGGACCAAACGCCGCTGGATATAGGGGATGAAATAAAGATACAAGTATTGCTATATCCACCGCAATATGCTTGCCATCTTCGAGATGGTTAAAATTCTGTACTGTTGATTTTTATGAATATTGAGTTCTGCTCATCTCGAGGCTAGATGGCGTGAGCGGTAGCTAGCATATTTCACTACAGCTCATGAACTGTCTCAATCAAACCGAGACTACAATATTTCGTATATGTCGTGCTCGGCCGTTTCCAAAGGTCCATTATCGTACTCTTTTTTGTGCTATAACGTTTAGTCGAGTTGAGAATTTTAACCTATTAATTAACGGTTATATAAGTAAAAGGTTACTTCATCAGGGCTACTTTTATCATAAACTAAAAATAACACTTTGCAAAATGTTATTTTCGTGACTATGTCATGTCAAACTTAACTTTGCAATATTCAATACTTTTATATTTATATGCAATATCTGTACATTTGTATTTAATATTTCATATTCGTATTCAATAATGCATTGTCATTTGTATTCAGTACTTGCATTACGTGTAATACTAGGCATGATGTTAAACATGGAGTGAAGTTTTGCTATTTAGTATGGAAGTAGAGTGGCAGAGGTCCCGGGTTCAACGTTCTTAAAAAGGGAGTCCTTGGAAGCAACAGACACAAACAAAAGTAGTAGACTCGGTTGTATTGAGTCTGTTCATGAGAGGTAATACATTTGTAACACCTCTCACGCCCTCTAGCACCGGCTTAAGATTTGGCTTGATGGTCCCAAAGGACCAGTACGTAATAACACTACTGATTTCTATTCGGGCTACTTTTTAAAGTCGCCTCAATTCCGCAACTGAGTTGGTGTGTTCTTGTGGAATGTTGATATTTCTAATTGTCATTTATATTCATTTGTATTATATATCCTTCTAGTTGTAAATAAATTTGTACATTTATTTGTTCTTGGTTATCCATTGATGAGTTGTCTCCACTTGGTCCATCTTGTTACAGGTATACATTTTTATATGTTTATTAACTAAATTACTTATTATTAGCTAAATTATTTAAGTGATTGTCTTCTCGTCTGCTTTTTAATATTTTATAATATTAATTCCTTTCTATATAATTTCATTTTCAATACAACACTTTTTTAAACACGATTTTCAAAACTTCTTAGTTTTGCCTTCTTGGCAGTAAATTATGGACTATAAATCTAGCATCGTCGCAGTACCAAAAACGTGTAGCAATTAGCTCGGACATGACTATAAATGAATGTTGACGATAACACAAACCAGTTTGAATATATTTATATTGAAGACTGAACGAAATGTTAGTGCCTTATCAGAAATGATCTTTATTTTTAAAAGAAAGTGACAAACGCACACAAACACACACACAAGAAAGAGAAAAACAGATAGTTTGACTCAAACTCATGACCTTTCAGGTAGGCCATCATTTCTTAGACCCATCTACTTAACTGTCACGGCCGTTGTACACCATCTAACAGTGTACAATTAAAATAATATTGGCTAGCTGAGAGCATGATTTTGAAAGGGACGTCCCTATCGAATGGACTTTCCCAAAGTTTATTATGCGGTCACGGCTCAAAATATAAAATCCATTTATATATAATATATGTATTTGTGGGTCACACCACTCTGTTTATGTCTTTTTAGGTCTAACCATTCTGATAAGACTGTGAGTGGATTACACATTACACGGATCTGTAAAATGAATATATTACAGTTTAGGTAAGGGACTTTTGTGTAAATTATTTGCTTTCAAGAATTTAGCATGTTAGCTATCTTAAATTAAATCATAGAAAGGATAGGTTTGACAGTATCCAAGAATGTTGCAAAAGTCGGGATTGTTAATTGAAGGTATGAGATAATAAGATACAGAATGAGGGTATTGTTTCATATCAGGATTTCTCATACGCGCTAATATAAGGCATGTCAAACAAATGGTGGATTGACCAGGTTGATGTTTGAGTGTTGAATCGAAGGAAACGCAGAGCTTTCTTATGTTGGGCTCAAACCATTGTTCTATTTAAAGAAACTAACAACAATGATATCTCACACCATTTTTAAAAATTGTGCGCGAATAAGGTATAATATACAAGAGATCCAACGAACTTACGCAAGAGAAAAAAGTGGTAGTTATTGCGTTGGAGTTATTGCGCCTGTTCATTAAAAGGAAATGTATGAAGTAAAACGTATTACACCTATTAGCACCGGCATTAACGTTTTTCGTCTTTACATCAACAAAAGGTGAGCTCGAATATCCCAAGGGACTACGAATTAATAAAACAAAACATATACATGCTTTTATTTCAGATGCTTCGTGAACGATATCCCGGCAATTTCTATGATGAATAGCAATAACAATTGAATGACAGCTGGCAACATGAGGTTATGAGTATTGAGGCAACTAGAGCGACTGGATAAGTGTGGTTATATCCACGTAATGCAACTTGAGATTTGCTAGAATAAAACATGACATCTTACGGTGATGTTGACGACATAAGAGTACATACAAATCCAGGAGTAAGATCGCAATCACGAACAAGAACTTATGAAACGAGCAATTATGTTGAATGATCGGGAACATTTGATCCAACATGTAACACAAACAGGGGTCATGTAGATAACAACTGGTCACGATATGCAACACAGGTTTGCCCATGATACAATCGTTCAAATCGAAATGGCAGTATGGAAAACACGACAACAGTTACTATGTTTACACCGCTACACAGACTAATATTTGAGATTTCTCTTAACACTCACCCTTCTCATAGGAGTAACACGACAACAACAATATGTTATAAATGTATATTTATTATTTATTGGTATAAGCCATTGGACGACCGACTGAACTAAAAGAACGGGCTCAAAAGTGTAACAACCAATATTAGTATCCAAGTAACTTACATATATGAATTCAAATCTCCATTATTAAACATATAATATATGAGACATTTCTAAACCAAGACATTGGTAATAAATAAGTCCTATGTCTATCCGACACTGACTCCATGTAATTGATATAAAACAAGTTCTGTTTAAAACCAAGGTATTGGTACACTAGACCTTAGAATTTAATACGTCCTGTGTCTATCCGACACCGACTCCATGTTATTGATATAAAACAAGTTTTGTTTAAAACTAAAATATGACATATATGAATTAAAATCTCCATTATTAAACATATAACATATGATACATTTCTAAACTAAGATATTGGTACACTATGCCATAGAATTTAAACCTCAATACGTCTGTCTATCCGACACTGACTCCATGTAATTGATATAAAACAACTTTGTTTAAAACCAAAATATGGCATATATGTATTTAAAATCTCCATTATTAAACATATAACATATGGTACATTTCTAAACCAAGATATTGGTACACTATTCCTTAGAATTTAAACATAAATACGTCTTGTGTCTAGACGACACCCACTCCATGTAATTGATATGCAACAATTTCTTTTTAAAACCACGGTATTTGGTACACTAGACTTTATAATTTAAATCTAAATACGCCCTGTGTCTATCCGACAATGACTTCATGCTGTAATTGATATAAAACAAGTTTTGTTTTACACCCAATCATCACAATTCCATAGAATTTAAACATGTTTACCTCCTGTGTTTACCCAACACTGACTACCTGTAATTGATATAAAACAGGTTCGGACTAAAACCAAAATATTTGTACACTATTTTATAGAATTTAAACATAAATACGTCCCGTGTCTAATCGACTCAAACTCCTTGTAATTGATATTAAACAAGTTATGTTTCTTACTTTAGGTATCATGTAAACCTATTTAAATTTCAGTATCATAAGCACGTTTAACATTTCATGTGCCCAGGGACATGAATCCCATAAAACATATCACATGCACTTAATATATAATTCTAACCCTATGCGCAATTATCCGCATAAAGTGACCAACAAGTTGAAACCCATTCGTTGCAATAAGGTATAAGCCTATGTCCACCCATATATAAGGGAGCTAACATCACATGTTTTCACATAAATTATTACCCTATGTGTAATTATTAACCAACAAATAGATACCGAATCGCTGTAACATGGCATACGTCTATTTACCGGTAAGTCCCTTTATAGGGGAGCTAACATTTCAATATAAATTATGAATCACATACATCAGTTTCCTTGCATTTATACCTAACCCTACGTGCAGATACCCGCACATAGAAACCGATAAGCCGATACAGGCTCATTGCACCGGACATACGCCATTTACCACCCCAAGCAGGGTATATTATTGTAACATGCTTTACACGCAAAACCACGTTTAATTGTGTCCTATACAGGGGAGCTCGTATTAACATTACATACTGTTGAA
The DNA here is from genome assembly GCA_037043455.1 of Cyrtodaria siliqua. NCBI lineage: Eukaryota > Metazoa > Mollusca > Bivalvia > Adapedonta > Hiatellidae > Cyrtodaria > Cyrtodaria siliqua. Next base: position 126,214 of record JAWPHD010001519.1, on the reverse strand, counting down.
TCAAACAGTCTAAAAGCGTGCACCCCTCATGAAATCACTCGACAAGTAATTGTTCCAAGTTTTACCACGCATGTAGCAATCCGCATGTAGCAAAAAGGTCTACGGTTGAATCTTAGTCTAAATTCACACGGAATGACACGACAATCAAGTGTTCCTCCTCTCAAAACGTATTACTTGCTTAAAGTTTTCTTACTTTAACCGTCATTGATAATTGTAACCGGCTGGTACTTCAGTCTTAATATGAAATCTGAATTTGCGTCACTGTTCTCTACCAAAACACTCCTGTTCTGGAACGCAATATCGAAAGGAAATATCTGAAAACAAATAGTATTCATTATGAATAGTGTATTGAACTACATACACCAAACTTACTTGCAATTATATGCATTTACCATTTTTAAAATGATAGCAATACTATTATTAGTATTATTTCTCACTTTGCCACATCACTTCCGACGATGTCACTACCACCAGTGTCATTACCCACATTAGCACTATATATACATAAATATATACATATAACATAATAACCAGTCATTTTAGACAATCTATATACATTCCAGGTATGTTTAAAACATTTTAATATCGGTTTTATTGTATATGCCCCCTTTAAACTGACTGTTTCTACAAGTATCTCGCATTACAAATACAACATTCCCAAGCATACATCACAAATACATTATCATTTATCCCATCTTAAAATAAATATTTCTTTATACATCTTATATTTGACAAACATGCGTCACGAGCATGTTGCACCTGGGCATTCGCCCGAAAATTCTATTTCCCAGCAGTTTTAACAGGCAGCTATGCCCGAGTTTTGACCATTTACAACTTTAATACATCTACACATATCTAACCCTATGTGCAAATACGCGCACATAGTAACCGATAAGCCGATACCTAATCGCTGCCACATGGCATACGGCTATGTGTCACCCCAATAAAGGGGAGCTAATTTCACATTTATTTACATATACATATTAACCCTCATTTCTTCACATGCTTACATGTCAACTAAAACAACACCCAACATGTATCTCAAGGCTTTGGTTTTCCTTAATTATTATAATTATTATTATTATTATCACATACATCAGTCTACTTGCATTTATACTTTACCTTATGTGCAGATACCCGCACATAGTTTCCAACAAGCCGATACCGGCTCGTTGCACCGGGCATACGCCCTTTAGGGCATACGCCTTTTATAACCACCCGAAACAGGGTAATATATTCATATACGAGTATGCAGATACCTGCATGTAATACCAAATGTCATACGGTCTGATATAACCATATTAGGTTTCATGGCATAAGCCATCAATGATTTCGGACAAACAGCCCACCACACACACGGTATATACACAAAAGTATAGGTTTATTACGGCTGACATCGTATTAAGAGGTTCACACAGTATGTGACGCCATTGGGCTTAAATGTTCCAGATATATTCCTATTTAGTCAACTTCAGTACTCTGCATACTAGACTAGACAAATATTTTGCATACTTTCTATCATTATTTCTGTATACATGTACATCTTCTATTTCAAATAAACCAATTTCCCAACAAGTATCATGCGCAAGTTGTAACAGGGCATTCGCCCGAGACGTTTACCGTCGCAGCAATTCTTAAAGGCAGCCACGCCCGAGAGACGTCCATCGTCCCAACAATTAAACCAGACATCCACGCCCACCACTTACTAAGAAAGACCGCCTCTCATTCATTAAAACATAATAAGACTGAGTTATCTTTCTTTTCAGTGAAAACAAAACTATAACTGTGGAAACCAATCTTAGCTTCACTCAACCTACATGTATAGGGGGACTGAGGAGCACAACCCCTGTTTCATTACCAAACTGTAGAATTTCACTATTATACAAAAAATACTTATCTTTTGAATTCGTCTTTTTCTTTAATCGTTCCTCAATCGGAACACGAACCCAGAATCTCTGCGACCGTGTCAGATTCTAACCTATCATCTGTCCAGGACATTACTATTTCACAAACTGTGCACCGATCATCTCATCACGGATTTCTGAAAATTATCGATATACATTTATCAAGCAATCAAACACTCGACAGCATTTTGATTACAATGCCGTAGGCACTTCACACTGTACCGGCTCTATTATAATAAGCCGTATACTTTCATTGGTGATACAATGTACCGCATTTACACAACCATGCATGACGTTCGCGTGCAAGCAACGTGTGACGAAATACAAAACTAAAATTGTGTTATCATTTTCTGAGTAAATATAAACATTTCAGAATATTCATCTTGTTCAAAGCGTTTTGAAACCTGAAGTAAAGAAAATACATGTACGACTAATCAATCGTGTAGAGAACACAAATAAATAATTAAATATTTACACATGTGCCAGCTAAACTACTGATCCTATAAATCCCGTTTGTAAATCAACGATACTTATCTATAGTTTTTTCTTTTCCATGTAGGCTATACTAGCGTGTCCACTGATAGGTCTCTCGCTGTGTACCACCCAATCTAAAATTTTAACGTGTTAACTGGTCAGTCATCCAACGCTGAATGGCAAAAACTGGCGTTCTACACGCCACGTGCACTCCATTGAGAGTGCGCCCCCTATGAGAATCACTCACATCAAGAGAAATCAATTATCGTCTAATTCGCTACTCTCAAACGACAATAATGTCATTTTCGGAGATATAATGGTTTAAGAAATTTCTATGTACGTCCGATGCCCGAGGTCCAACATCAGAGATCGGATGTTTCAAAGGGGTCATCTAAGAAAATACCACGCTTACCGCCTCAATGTATACAACTAAAATCCATCTATTATATGTGCTTATACACGCGATTGAATTACGACGTAGACCAACTGACACTTAACAGTTTTGAGAGAGTACAACCACCCCAACCCACACCCCACACCCACACATACACTCACTACCACTCGCTAGTTGAAAAGGAATGTGAACATGTGTCTTTTGGTTGTCAATTGTTTTTGTTTAAGTTGTACCCTTCCTCCTAATGCTAAATCCTTTAGCCGTCCCAGGTATGTATTGATGAATGGATGATTGATGAATCGATGGGGAATCAACGTCGGCAGCACGTGATATATTGAAGATACACCAGATTATGACGCCGTAGTCGTCTTGACTTGATACCACACCCAGACACATGATACTGACACCGAACGACCAGTCATAGGTCTAATTACACTAAATCAACAGGATGTGCTCGCCTGGTGCAGTCGAAAGTAGTTCTGTATTAAAGAGTGCTAATCTTTTTTTCTTTAAAAACTTTTTTTAGTGCAGTTTCCTGTTATTTTTTGGCTGTAACTGTATTCTGGACATGTTGTTGATATTTGAAAATGCAGCTCATCATGTTTTTGACAGATTTTGATATAAATTTGAGAAGTGAAAGTAGACAGGGTATGAAATTGCAAGGGGTAAAAATAGTGTTGACCTTTGACCCGGTGTTAGTAAACAACTGAAGAAATGTTTCTTAGAAGGTATTAAACCCCCTATTTCCTTGTTGATGTTTAATAGCAGACATGTTTATTTGCATGATAAAGTAAGTTTCCCAGAATTCTAACGAGGTTTGAGTTTTTAACAGGTTGTCAAAATTCTAACTTTACTATGGAAGGGCAATGGAGACTCATTTACGCTATTATAACCTATAAGGAGAAATCATGTATTTTTCAGAATTGCATAAAAAATGATTTTCTAGGCATTTATTTTGTTTGAATAGGTGAGATGAACTCAGAAACAGAGAAAAAATATCATTTTCAGACTTTTAGACTATTTTAGAGTGTTTTTGGCAACTTTTCCTCAAATTTTCTGATTTTCTCTAAAAATGTGATATTTTTAATTTTTTTGGAATTTTTGTGAAAGATAGATAGCAAAATGTGTGGTATACATACTCAGGGATGCAAAACAAAGCCACCAGAGGTGATTTGATGAGAAAATGTTGAACGGTTGCTGAGATATTGCTTTTTTTATTATTTCTTAATTTCGCGACAAAATTGACTCGATTTAGTGCATGGTCAAGCGCAGGTAAATCGCAATAATTTCAAGACGAAGTCATTCGGCATTGCGAAACAAGTCAAAATGTTGTTTTATTAAGTTGTTGGGTTGAATCGACCAGTTTAATTAAAAAACATGACGCCAAATAATCCCTTATAGGTCTAATTACACTAAATCAACAGGATGTGCTCGCCTGGTGCAGTCGAAAGTAGTTCTGTATTAAAGAGTGCTAATCTTTTTTTCTTTAAAAACTTTTTTTAGTGCAGTTTCCTGTTATTTTTTGGCTGTAACTGTATTCTGGACATGTTGTTGATATTTGAAAATGCAGCTCATCATGTTTTTGACAGATTTTGATATAAATTTGAGAAGTGAAAGTAGACAGGGTATGAAATTGCAAGGGGTAAAAATAGTGTTGACCTTTGACCCGGTGTTAGTAAACAACTGAAGAAATGTTTCTTAGAAGGTATTAAACCCCCTATTTCCTTGTTGATGTTTAATAGCAGACATGTTTATTTGCATGATAAAGTAAGTTTCCCAGAATTCTAACGAGGTTTGAGTTTTTAACAGGTTGTCAAAATTCTAACTTTACTATGGAAGGGCAATGGAGACTCATTTACGCTATTATAACCTATAGAACTTTACTCTTTATATGTTGATTGTCAAGCAAGGGGGCAACTAGTACATTTGTATGAAGGCTTTGGTAGGATATTCTACCCACGACCTCGCGTGTTATATGTCACGCCGCAGTATAGGCAATCAGAATAGTAAATCTAGTTCAAACAGACATGAAGGGGACGGTGTGAGGCGCAACGTTTCTTACATCTTAGACACATTCCGTACCAAACGGTCATCTTTATTGTTTAAAGAGTTTAAAGGGTTTTATAGACATGTGATGTTAATATTGATTTTCGAAATGAAATCACTTTAGAGGTCATACTCGTGCACTATTTGGGTGGTGGGGCGTACGGAGACTCCAAAATAATGCACGATATAAGTTGATTCATTGATATAATTACTAATTTCACCGTGCGCGAATTGATAATCATTACCTTGGATTAGAGGTAATTTACACTTATGAAACTACCCAATTAAGACATAAGGTTTACAACATTTGAGTCATGGGGCTGTTGGTTCGAATCCGCTGAACGTGTTTAGTTCAAAATTGTATCCACATGGGTTTGGGACTGTAATAGAGCGATTATATATTTACCATATTTTACACTAATTAGATAAATATGCAAATGAAGGCTATTTCCGGCTATTTCCGGCTATTTCCGTTCATATCAAAGTACATTGGAATTGCCTCATCAGTTTCCGTAACCGTTGAACAAGACCGATTACTGAAATCAACGAGCTAGTTTCATTGTTCGGTGTCTTAAAGGGACACACGGCAATCTTGATTTTTTAAAAACTCACGGCGTCCCGTTAGTTTTTCTCTTCACTTGCATTTGTTCAATCATTAATAGTAATTGTTAGAATAGTGCAAAGCAAATTATGTTTACATATTACTAATTTTTTATAATAGTGCATCAATAATATATTTAAAAATTTGGCGAGATAGTGAAGAAAATTGAAAACTCATTTTTTTATTTAATCATATGCAAGCAGTTTTAAAGTCAAAATGACGCAGGATAAGTAAATTGAGGAGCAAATTTTAACGTTTGAATAAAACTCAAGATTGCCATGTGTCCCTTTAAGGAAAAGACCGAATCGACGTTCGACATCATCATACAATCAACAGTCTGTCTGACTGACTGCCTGCCTGCCTGCCTGCCTGTCTATCTGTACCAACAGTAACGTGACTTGATAGAATAATAATGATTAAAAATGCCAAATTCCGTGCAGTGCACTTTTCCCATATTTATATTGTTTATCCCTCGCCATCTTACCAGCAATAACGTGCCTTGAGTGAATGATAATGTTTAGTAAATGCCAAACTATCGAGGCACGTTATTGTTGGTACTATGGCGAGGGGAAAACAATGTAAATATAGGAATAGTGCAATTCACGGCATATGGCGTTTACTAATAATTATTATTATCTCAAGTAACGTTATTGTTTGTAGAATGGCAAGGGGAAAACAATGTAAATATAGGAATAGTGCAATTCAAGACTATGACATTGACTTATCTTTATCATTGAGATAATGACAATGTTTAGTAAATGCCAAACTCTCGAGGCACGTTATTGTTGGTACTGTGGTGAGGGGAGAGCAATGTAAATTAAATAGGAATAGTGCATATCACGGAATTTGGAATTACTAATCATTATCATTCTCTCAAGGTACTTTATTGTTGGTACAATGACGAGAGGAAAACAATGCAAGTATAGTAATAGTGCATTTCGCGGAATAAGGCATTTACTAATCATAATCATTATCTCAAGATTTTATAATGATTCAGATTAGTAAACTGGTAAATGCCAAAGTCTTGAATTGCATTATAATTCCTATATTTATATTGTTTTCCTTTCGCATCTTACCAACAATAACGTGCCTTGAAAGAATGATAATGATTAGTAAATGCAACATTCTGTAAAGAGCATTATTTCTATATGTACATTGTTCAAATCATCGCCCTACTACCAACAATAACTTGCCTTGAGAGAATGATAATGATTAGTCGATGCCGAATTCCGTGAACGGCACTATCCATATTTATGCATTGTTTAACCCTCGCCATAACACCAACAATACCGTATCTTGAGAGAATGATAATGATTAGTAAATGCCAAATTCCGTGATGTGCGCTATTCCTATATTTACATTGTTTCCCCTCGCCATAGTATCAACAATAACGTGCCTTGAGAGAATGATAATGATTAGTAAATGCCTTATTCCGTGAAATGCACTATTACTATACTTTCCCCTCGCCATAGTACCAACAATAACGTGCCCCGAGAGGATAATAATTAGTGAATGCAAACGTCTGTGAAAGTGCACTATTTCCTATTATATTAACATTATTTGCCCCTCACCACACTACCAAATATATAGTTCCTTAAGAGATTGATAATTATTAGTCAACGCCAAATGCCGTGAAATGCACTATTCTTATATTTTCATTGTTTTCCCCTCGCTATAGTACCAAAAATAACGTGCCTTGAGAGAATGGTTATGATTAGTAAATGCCCTATTCCGTGAAGTGCAGTAGTCCTATATTTACATTGTTTAACCCTCGTCATATTAATCAAACAAACCGAGACTGCAATATTTCGTATATGTCGTGTTCGGCCGTTCCCAAAGGTCCACTCTCATACTCTTTTATATTACCAACAATACCGTGCCTTGAGACAATTGTTTTCTCCTCATCATAGTCCCAACAATAACATGCCTTGCGAGAATTATAATGATTAGTAAATGACAAATTCCGTGAAGTTCCCATTCCTATTTTTACATTCGTTTCCCCTTGCCACAGTACCAACAAGAACGTGCCTTTAGAGACTAATAATAATTAGAAAATGCAAAATATTGTGAATTGCACTATTCCTATATTTACCTTGCTTTCCCCTTACCATAGCACCAACAATAAGGCACATCGAGAGATTGATAATGATTAGTAAATGCAAAATTGCAATCAAGGTAAGAATATCTTTGATAAATAGTTTACCTATATAAGCTATATCGTTTTCGGGGCAGTGAACGCTAAACTACGTGCACCTGCAAGTGAAACGGGCTTACACTGAAAACTATTTGACTAATATTTACTACGGGCTTGCATTTTCTTGCATACCGGACAAGGATATCCGTCGTTTTACCGGGGCTAGATATTTCCTTCTCACCCTAGCGTCGAGTTAAAATTCACGCTCGCCAACATCTGTGTTGCCCCCACAGAAAAAAATCTGCGGAAAACAATCAAAGAATATACTGCGGATCCGGTATTTTCCGAACAGATTTGAAAAAATAGCCTGGACTGTGTGTTATAATTGCAGGCACAATCATACCTACCTCCTTTCATGATTGTTTATGGGTTATGCACACGGAAACAGCGGTTAAATGTAGAATCAATATAGGTTCTATCAGAAAAGTAGTTTATCAATAATGATTTTATCATAGTTTATATAGCACAGACGAGATCATTGCGACGAAGTCATTGCTTTGTATAAAGGTTGCTGTATAGTGTTTGTACATGGCAGAACATTGCAAAAAGTGCATTGTTCTAAACAGCATACTTGGTAAATCTAATATATGAATACGCCAACAAAATTATACCAGGAGTGTTATTGCAAACTGGTCCTTTGGGCGTAATTAAGCCCCAGCTGTGTTGCTCCCGTATAAACACCAGGAGTGTTATTACTTACTGGTCCTTTGGAGTAATTAAGCCCCAGTTGTGTGGCGGCTGTTAAGAAGTCTCCCGTATACACATCAGGAGTGTTATTACCTACTGGTCCTTTGGGATAACTAAGCCCCATCTGTGTGGCAGCTGATAAGAGTCGCCCGTACACACCAGGAGTGTTATTACTTACTGGTCCTTTGGGGTAATTAAGCCCCAGCTGTGAGGCGGCTGTTAAGAGTCGCCCGTAAGCCCCAGCTGTGTGTCTCCCATATACATACCAGGTGTGTTATTACTTACTGGTCCTTTGTGATAATTAAGCCCCAGCTGTGTGGCGGCTGTAAAGAGTCTCCCGTATACACACAAGGAGTGTTATTACTTACTGGTCCTTTGGGGTAACTAAGCCCCAGCTGTGTGTCAGCTTATAAGAGTCTCCCGTATATACACCAGGAGTGTTATTACTTACTGGTCCTTTGGGGTAATTCAGCCCCAGCTGTGTGGCGGCTATTAAGAGTCTACCGTATACACACCAGGAGTGTTATTACTTACTGGTCGTTTGGGGTAATTAAGCCCCAGCTGTGAGGCGGCTGTTAGAAGTCGCCCGTATACACACCAGGAGGGTTATTGCAAACTGGTCATTTGGGATAATTAAGCCCCAGCTGTGTGGCGGCTGTTAAGAGTCGCCCGTATATACACACCAGGAATGTTATTGCTTACTTGTCCTTTGGGGTAATTAAGTCCCAGCTGTGGGGCGGCTGTTCAGAGTCGTCCATATACACACCAGGAGTGTTATTACTCACTGGTCCTTTTGGGTAATTAAGCTCCAGCGGTGTGGTTCCCACAAATACATCAGGATTGTTATTACTTACTGGTCCTTTGGGGTAATAAAGCCCCAGCTGTGAGGCGGCTGTTAAGAGTCGCCCGTACACACACCAGGAGTGTTATTGCAAACTGGTCCTTTGGGATAATTAAGCCCCAGCTGTGGGGCGGCTGTTAAGAGTCTCCCGTATACACACCAGGAGTGTTAAAATTCGCCGGTATACACACCAGAAGTGCTATTACTTATTGGTCCTTTAGAGTAATTAAGCCCCAGCTGTGTGGCTCCCGTATACACACCAGGAGTGTAATTACTTACTGGTCATTTTGGGTAATTAAGCCCCAGCTGTGCGGCGGCTGTAAAGAGTCTCCCGTATACTCACCAGGAGTGTTATTACTTACTGGTCCTTTGGGGGTAATTAAGCCCCAGCTGTGTGGCTCCCGTATACATACCAAGTGTGTTATTACTTACTGGTCCTTTTGGGGTAATTAACCCCAACTGTGTTGCGGCTGTTAAGAGTCTCCCGTATATACACCAGCAGTGTTATTACTTACTGGTCCTTTGGGGTAATTAGGCCCCAGCAGTGTTGTCCCGTATACACACCAGGAGTGTTATTACTTACTGGTCCTTTGGGGTAATTAAGTCCCAGCTGTGTTGCGGCTGTTCAGAGTCGTCCGTATACACACCAGGAGTGTTATTACTCACTGGTCCTTTTGGATAATTAAGCCCCAGCTGTGTGGTTCCCATATACACACCATGAGTGTTATTACTTACTGGTCCTTTGGGGTAATTAAGCCGCAGCTGTGTCGCTCCCGTTTACACACCAGGAGTGTTATTAATTACTGGTCCTTTGGGGTAATTAAGCCCCAGCTGTGTGCCTCCCGTATACACACCAGGAGTGTTATTGGCTTACTTTGGGGTTATTAAGCCCCAACTGTGTGGCGGCTGTTAAGAGTCTCCCGTATACACAATAGGAGCGTTATTACTTAATGGTACTTTGGGATAATTAAGCCCCAGCGGTGTGGCTCCCGCATACACACCAGGAATGTTATTTCTTACTGGTCCTTTGGGGTAATTAAGCCCTAGCTGTGTGGCGGCTGTTAAGAGTCGCCCATATACACACCAGGAGTGTTATTACTTACTGGTCCTTTGAGGGTAATTAAGCCCCAGCTGTGTGGCGGCTGTTAAGAGTCGCCCATATACACACCAGGAATGTTATTTCTTACTGGTCCTTTGAGGGTAATTAAGCTCCAGCTGTGTGGCTTTAAAGCAGACTACCGCTTAAGCCGGCGCTAGAGGGCGTGATCGTTGTTGTAGCGTATATTACATTTCAAGAACAGACAGTTATTACTTATTGGTCCTTTGGGGTAATTAAGCCCCAGCTGTGTGGCGGTTGTTAAGAGTCACCCGTATACACACACCAGGAGTGTTATTACTTACTGATCCTTTGGGGTAATTAAGCCCCAGCTGTGTGGCGGCTGTTAAGAGTCTCCCGTACACACATCAGGAGTGTTATTACTTTCTGGTCCTTTGGGGTAATTAAGCCTCAGCTGTGTGGCCGCTGTTAAGAGTCTCCCGTATACACACCAGGAGCGTTATTACTTACTGGTCCTTTGGGATAATTAAGCCCCAGCGTTGTGGCTCCCATATACACACCAAGAGTGTTATTACTTACTGGTCCTTTTTAGTAATTAAGCCCCAGCTGTGTGGTGGCTGTTAAGAGTCGCCCGTATACACACCAGGAGTGTTATTACTTACTGGGCCTTTTGGGGGTAATTAAGCCCCAGCTGTGTGGCTTTAAAGCAGACTACCGCTTAAGCCGGCGCTAGAGGGCGTGATCGTTGTTGTAGCGCATATTATATCTCAAGAACAGACAGTTATTACTTACTGGTCCTTTGGGGTAATTAAGCCCCAGCTGTGTGGCGGCTGTTAGGAGTCACCCGTATATACACACCAGGAGTATTATTACTTACTGATCCTTTGGGGTAATTAAGCCCCAGCTGTGTGGCGGCTGTTAAGAGTCTCCCGTATACACACCAGGAGTGTTATTACTTACTGGTCCTTTGGGGTAACTAAGCCCCAACTATGTGGTGGCTGTTAAGAGTCGCCCGTATACACACCAGGAGTGTTATTACTTACTGGTCCTTTGGGGGTAATTAAGCCCCAGCTGTGTGGCTTTAAAGCAGACTACCGCTTAAGCCGGCGCTAGAGGGCGTGATCGTTGTTGTAGCGTATATAACATCTCAAGAACAGACTCAATGCAAATGTTTTGCTACGTTCTCTCTTTGTTTGTGTTCACAAAATAACAACATCTACGATTTGAATAGTTATCTTGTCTGATCCGTATGTGAAAAACATGTATGCAATTCATAAAATTGTGAGCCCGATTAAATCTTCAGTTTCGACATTGATATTTAGCTTCGCTCTCTGTTGGTTGGACATGGACCAAGTTCTCATAGGCAATGGCAATGTGCTTCAAAAAGAAAGAAATATTCAATGCGTAGTTTTAATTGACTCACCTCTGTTGGGTCTGATTTCTGTCATTTTCACAAGTTCGTTCTTTCAGGGTGAAATAACGCATTAACGAAGCATACTTTTGCGTCATTTCCGGGTCAAATGAACGAAATAACGAAACAAATAGTTGTGTAGTTTTGCGGTCGAAATATCGAAATAAGAGGCATTCACCATTTCACGCATTTTCGCAGTGACGACCCCGAAAATATTCAGATATACATATATGCGTAACTTTGCAAATATTTGTTTTTGTGTTTCTTTCTGTCGATCCCGAAAGTAAGCACATATATAGATACATTTCGTTATTTCGTTCTTCAGATTCCGAAACTCAGCTTGTAAATAGTAAGAAACTACGCCATATATATGTTTCGCTATTTCATTATTTATACCCCAAAACTAAACAAACCTTTTCGAAACTACGCAAATATGTTCTTCGTAGAGTGTTCCGCTAGGGCAACCTCACCATCTCGTATCGACTTGTTTACGCGATGGTAACATGATACGATATCGATAGTACAATGGTACGATGGCGATGTCGCTATGGTACACGGGTACGATGGCGTTGGTAAAACGGTACGATGGTACGACGGCGATGGTGTGATGGCACGATGGCGATGGTACGATGGTATATCGCGTCATCATCAACGTACACTCGCTATCGTATCATCGCCGTCGCAGCATCTTACCATCGCGTTTATAATGAGATACGTGATGATACTAGCGACTGTACGATGGCGATATCGCGATCATCGTACCAATGCCATTGTATCATTATACAATAGCTTTAACAATTCGAAACGCGATGGTACGATTTCTCCTAATGAACACCGTAGTTTAATCATTTCTTTCTTTCACCTTTCGGTTCTCACGCGGTTAGGTTTTGGAGGCTACTAAAGAGTCGAGATGATTTTAAAATAATGGTAAAATTGGTCAAACCGTAAATGTTTAATTCCCCTTTTATGTAATGTGTCGTCTTTCTGACGTTGTAAATTAACAAAAATATATTCATGTGAACTTTGTTAACATTTGTTAATTATATCTGGGCTGGTAGTATTCTTGATAAAAGGTGGCTGACATAATCGTAACATTATTATTAAAAATGTTATAAATTATATGTTATATCAATAAAACCGGGTACTTTAAATCTAACTCAGCTGCTGCATACTATCGAAGAGCTACGAAATGCGTGGCATCCCTCTGGACAGTTTTAGCATTATGGGATAATATATTGCTGTTTCGTCCATATCCCTCCAAAATAATTTGCTAGCTATGTATATCATTTACACGGTGTGTAAACCCTGAATGTGTTACGTATGGAAGCAAATTCTTTGCTGTCATTTTGTAAGCATAAAACAGTCCGATTCTCAGATTGTCTGGAAACAATTGCTAAATAATCCCAACTCCCAAATATGTTACGAACGCTTTTGAGGAAAACAAAGCTTACTCTATAATCCGTCTCAAGCACAATATACACATACTCTTTCAAGTGTATCAACCTTCCAGCTGGTGAGACTTCCTTAAGGAATCGATATAAGGCATGCGCGCTATTCAATAAAACACATCACACTGGCAACGGTTTACTTATTTAGATGGGCTACCATTACTGCTTGCATTGCGTAGGTCTGACGTAATATATCATTAATATAGTTCACTTACTGATGATTCGAAACATTCTATTCAGCAACAACATCAGTTCACTGTCACTTTTTAGTTAACTACAGGTAAGCTATTCGAACACCTATCCGTTCGCCACCGACCAACGGTTCATATTACCCAGCTCGAATGCTGACGTTGGTTCGACGTTGGCAATAAGGAGTAACGTAGCGGTCGGACATTAGACGTTGTTGCGACGTCGATAAAACGTTGGCAGAAAGTGAAGGGGAAAACTGTAAAAACCGACGAAATTCAACCCAGCTAGAATGTTAACGGCGTTCCAACGTTGGTCCAACGTCTGTTTTAACGTTGGGCTAACGTTGCCTACAACGTTGGCCCAACGTAGTAGTGTCAAGCAGACCCAACGATGTCACGACGGTTGTCTACAACGTTGGGCCATCGTTGGCCAACGTTGGACCAACGTTGGAATGACGTTGTACAACAACTTTGGGTTTACGTTGTCTACAAACGTAAGAACAACGTAGAAACAACCTTGTGCCAACTTTGGACTAACGTTTCACAACAACGTTTCAGTCAACGTTGGTCCTACGTTGCAGACAACGTCGTTGGCCAACGTTATTGCAATGTCGAAAATAAGACTTCAGTGCAACTTCGGGTTACGACATCCTTGGACATAAAGGACTTAATTACCTTTTTATATAAACATTTTTATATAAACATACATTTCCTTTTTGACGACTTTAATTATATTCTTTCAAATGTGTTTTAACTATTTTATTATATATATAGAGGATCTTACATGAGTACTCATTCATTATTGAATTTATTAAACGAGTTGACAAAATGATATAATGCGAAGCTTTTGCCGAGCATTATATCATTTTTGCTAACGAGTTTAATTAATTCAATAATGAATGAGAACGAATGTTAGATTATATTTATAACATAACTTATAACGTCACATTACGTCATAGTACGTATATAAACGTGACGTCCATGACGTCATTACCGTGATGTTATACCACTAGTGAAATATCGAAAATACTGAATGGTGTGATTACACTCCCACACTACATGTTATGTTATAAAAATAAATAATTCAACTATCAGCTATATAAACATACTAAATATATCAATATAAAGAAACCAGTTTTAAATTTCACAAAGTCAGAACCTCAAACTATTTTTAATTTTTGGTTTGGTACACAAAAGACCATGTCTGGCAACTTTATTTGCTCAAAATATATTGAACGGTTGAATTATTACGACACTTTTTCTGTTTGGTAAAACGCGTCTAAAAATCCTTGATATATATAGGGTATAAGGGGGTTTGAATGCATCCATTTAACCGGAAAGACTAAAGCTGTTAGTGAAAGCTTCTTGACAGTCCATGCGGACCATCTTACTGGTTAGTTTGATATGTTCGATAAATATTTTGAAGAAATGACGCGTCTCCTTTAGCTTACAGTACTCTATTGCAAACACCGGTGTGATTGGCGGAAAAAGTATATTGAAATCCCAATGCCTTATGCATGCGTAAGCCTTATTTTGATTGGACGATAGGCTAGGTGGGAAATTCAATTAGGTTAACTTGAATTTGCTATTTATTTCTGATTATTATTTGACATACCTTTCATTTGTATGATTTAGCTATATCATGTTCTATGATATAGCAGAATAAAAAGGAAAGAGGGTGATTTAAATAAATTTATTTGGGGATTCCCTCAATTTGTAGGGTCATGACCTTCGGACATCTAGAAGTGGCACTAAAATAGGTCAACCCCTAACACGAAGTTCCTTTTACATGTATCTAAGATGCAGTTGTGTAGCAGGGTAAGCAACAGTAAGCCTGGGGTTTTATTTGCATGTCAGATGGAAACACATTAAACAGTAAGTCTATGGAAAATGCAATAGTTTTCTATGACCATATAATGGTGCATATCTGAGAATGAATTGATGCATGTGTATACATACACTACTAAATGGTGCATATTTAAGCATATACTGATGCATGTCTATACATAGCTGTGCATTTGATAATACATTGATACATGTCTATACATAAACCACATGTAAGCGCGCCACCTTTTCACATCTACAGTAATTTGAATGGTACCATATTTACCTTCCTAAACTTTTACACAATACAATGTCTAAAAGATGCCCATTGTGTGATGTTTTGATATATTGTGTCGTTGAGGATATTTAGTTTTCTCCATGGATAAATCGACAGTAGAACATGTCAATTACTAATATTACGCAACAGAAATGTTATATCATTAACAAGCGTGTTAAAGTATGAACCGTAACGATCCAGATTAACAGTCTTAAACGTATGGGACTGAACATAGCTGTGTATGAATTTACATTGGATTACTGTATAATAATAATAATACAAACTATTTTCATTTACATATTTTTAAAGTATGTAACAACAGGTGGTTTGTTTTGAACTTTGTATTAGACTCCTTTCCATGAGGAAATGTCATTAAAATCCCAAACGGAAAGTTAATTTATTGAACAGAAATCAATTTTCTATTGATGGTATAACAGTGACCTTGAAGCCAATATGTCTTTCCATGCACCGCTTGTAACCTTCGTTAAAACCAATGTCCTATTCATTGTAACAGTAACCCTGACCTTGTACCAAATGACCGGAATAACAATCCCAAGCTTCCGTTTTATGAGCCACACCTTTGGAAAATCGTGAAAATCCCGTAAGGGAAATAAACGTTACTGATAGGAAACCAATATAGTATTGATAGTAAAAGCGACCTTGACCTTAAATCAAACGCCCGATTAGCAAGCCAAAACATCTTGTCTGTGAGCCACACCGTTTGGTAAAGTGGTATGTATTATCAGTGTGCACCTTCATTGTTTATTGTTTGAAAGCTAGGACTAAATGTGTTCGTGTTAGATGGTGTTTTATTATATCAGCCGTATTGTTTTTTACTCCACCATTGCAGGTTAATCCAACGCATGCAATAATTGCAACTGGACACACTCTTGAACATTTCAAAACGAACCTAAGACCAAATAATAATCCAAAAGGTCTGAAACTAGTCTCTATCACCCAGACACACTCAATATGACTGCGAGCGCTAGCGAACGTCTGGACTCGTGGTTCATTAAATTGTTTGACCTATAGACGGCGTCAAACGTCAAAACGTAATACGACGTGACGTCATGCGCGCAACATTAGTTCCAGTGGGATGTATGTAGTCCTTACACCCAAGTTTTTGAAAAAACAGCAGAGTATATTTAAACGTCTCCGTTTGTCCGTCTGTCCGTCCGTCCACCCTTTACCATATCTCTCCCTGAACCGCTGAACGAAATCCAACCAAACTTAGGTTATGACCACTATATGATGACGGCGTGCAAGAGCAACAGTAGTTTTGGTCCTGGGGGAATCAAAGGGTTAAATACACCAACAATTCAATTACACGATCATTTTTTAATATTTGTGCATATAATTCGGTATATATTATCGTCTATCAAAGACAAACAACGTATCAAACGATTTTATTATTTCGAACTCGGACGTCTGACCGGTGGCCCAGGGTGTGTGGTGATGGTGGTTCATGTGAGGGTTCATGTGTTTGTAATTATGTTTCAAATAAACCGTTATGATGGTGGGGTTACACTGTATACATTTGTTTCCTCCTACGTCGGTGTGGTCTGGGGGAAGGGGCACCAAATACACTAATAATTCAATTACACAGTGTCCTTGTTCCATACTTTTGCACATTAATTGGTATAATAGTCGTCTATGAAAGAAATACACAACATGTTAGATGATTTATTATTTAAAACTCAGAAGTCTTCATTGGGGCTGGAGTGGGTGGGTGGTTGGGGAAGGGTAACAGGGGATCAATTATTATGTTTTTAATTATGTCTCGAACAAACATTTTGATAAAGGGATCACAGTGTATTCTAATATGTTTTTATCCTGTATGTGTGTTTGCCTGGTGGGGGTGATGGTGGTGGTGGATGTCAAAAGTTTCAGTATAAACAAAAGTCAATACAGTGTCATTTTTGTATTCGTTTTTTTAACCTGGCAATATACAAGTATACTAACCTGAAAATGCAAAGCATATCAACCAATTTCAGTGTTTTCAACTTAGAGGTGTACCGAGGTGGAAGAAAGGAGCTGGATATGTGTATGTGTGTATGTGCGTGTGTTGGATGAGGGTAGGGGTGGAGGGGGAGAGAGGTTAATTCGGTCAAATATATATTTTTTCTTTCTCAATAAAATGTAATGATTTTCGGAATATGAGTATAATTTGCTCCAGGATCACCATGGGATAGGGGTCAAAGGTTAAAATTCACAAATACCCTAAACATTTTGTAATCATTTACAGTGTCATACATGTATACAGGAAAGCATAAATAGTACTATTTCTGATCTGAGTATCAAAGAACGATCAAAACAATTACATATAAAATGGATACAGGGTTAAAGGGAATTGACCTGTGTGAAGAAAACGTGGCTATTTGCGATGGCGCGCCGTCGAATTCGTTCTAGTTAAGGATGTTGGCTGGGCAAGTTTTTACATCTTCAAGTCTAAACATTTTATTTTTTAAATCATAGTTTTTTTTTACAACAGAATTGTTTCATTTTTTCCATTCTAGTAGATATGGATATAATGTAGGATTTGAAGATGATAACATACCAAATTTTAAGCAAATTTTTTTTTCATATTTTTTCCGTCATTTGTCATCATTTTTTGTTGTCACCAAAATAGAGGGTATGGGTAGCTCTGAGTAGAATTTATCCTTTTGCTATAGAATAAATCAGATTTTTGTTTTTCAGTAGTGGATTACATATATAAAAGTAGATACTGAGCTAATTTTATTTTCGATCTCTATGTCATTATTGTGTGTATAGTATTTTACATTGAAAATGTCAAAATAACTCCAAAATGTGTGTAATTTAAAAAGAAATCAAAAAAAATCATTAGAAGCCTGGTGACCTATATATTTTTTTACTTGTTTTGAAATGTCATAGATCTTTGACTTATATAAGTTTTAAAAAAAGTTGATAATTAGAACATAATTTTTTATCTTGAATTATTTTTTCGGTAAAAACAAAAGTGGGTGGGGTACGGTCCATATATGTTTGCTTTTTAAAGTAAAAAGACGAATGAGGATTACAACTGTTTTTGTATGATTTGAAAGATATGTATATATGCAATCGAAAATTAATTGTTGCTTTTCAATACACGTAATGTTACGAAAACAATTGTGAAAATGTTCAATGACTATATTTTTCCTCTTTTTAGTGAACTTTTGAAGTTAGAGTGGGAAAAAAGTGTGGTGACCTAGCATTTTTTTGATAATTTTGAATCTAAATTATACCAAAGATGCTTTAAATACGAATTAAAAAAAAAATATCATTACTACGTCCTTTCCCAGCCAACCTCCTTAAATATACAATAAACTTTTAAATTTCTAAAAACATAATACAATCTATACTATAAAATTATGTTTGAATTTGATTTTATAGGATTAATCGTGATTCGCTGACTTCGTTTGGGTGCAATTTTATTACAAACATTGCGAGTAACGTCACGTAATTGTTGACGCCGTCGTGACGTAGGGGGTGATTCCCATAACAAACTGAAGTTGACCAATCATCGGATCATTACTGATTTTTGGCCAAACCTCGTTTTGATGTCACAAATTTAAAAGCTATAATCCAGGCCATCGTATGGACTTCTTTGAAAGAAGTCTAGCGAGATGTCTGGATGATCGAGACAAGTCTTAAACATGAAAAATACCTAGTCGCATATAGTCTTAATAAACACATTATAACTAACTGAAATGTTTTCTTAATAGCAATATTAATACAATGGGGCACACATTTGAACACTTAACTACTTATTTTCAGACTATTTATTGAGATTGGATGGGGTTAGGGTTGGGTGGCGGAGGAGTAATTATATAGATAGCTGTAATTTCTTGTTCACGAAAAAATAAACAACTTAAGAGAGCAGATCAAAATAATAATCATTACACTATTCAAAACATGCAATACCAAACAAAAATGCTCTAGTCCCATACTCCATTAGGAATACTAAGTCTGCTTCAGCAGTGATAGTCATTTAGCAACATGTCAACACATTGACTTTTAACCTGGCATATTGGTCAATTTGAATTTATATTAATAACCTGCTTTAAACCTTGTTCAATATATAGTCTACCCGCGATCTGTCATATCATAACTGTTTGTCATATGTTATCTTGGCAGTCGTCTGTACAATTGTCTGCCGTGGTGTGTGCTTGATTCAATAGTATCAATCTTATCGCAAATTAAATAAAAGTGTGCCGGTATTTTAAATCAAGTTAACATCCCTTGATGCATGCCTTGTTTACATAGGACAATCTTAATCACTGATTATGCGTTGATTACAAATTACAGGAATGTCAGCATTATGTGCAACCCATGTAGATATAATAAATACGGGTAATAAATACAGGTAATTTATTTCAAACAATAAGCCTGTGGTGTCCGTTTATAGCTAATATTGGGGTATTTGCAAACACGAGACCATACCACGAAGACCCACTGAAAGAATAAATTAGCAAACGATACGAATGACACATACGCACATGAGAAGAACATGTGCAAATGCGACGCAGGTGTAAAGCTTAAATTGTTAGTTTAATAAAACATGTTATAACAAGCCTGAGTCACGGCGCTTTACCGAACTTAGAAAGTTGCGAGTTGAGCTGATTTAAAAATAAATAAATACAAAGTGTGTATACCATATCTTGTTTGACTGTCTAAGACATATACGGTATTTGTAACTGTTAAAGCTATATTGAAACCCTCTTTAAATTCATGTTCACCAGCGCGAGTGCTCGAGATGAAAAGTCGAGTGCTCAAGATAAAATGTCGAAATCTTGAGTTAACAAGTTGAGTGCTCGAGATAAAAGTTGAGTGCTCAAGATAAAAAAGTTGAACGCTCGAGATAATTTTAGCCTGAAAAAAAAAGTTGTGTATCCTAATGTACCACCGTATAAAACATTCCACCGTACTTCTGTAAGCAGTTGATATAACTGGTATTCAAAATTCAAAACCAGTTCGGTATTCAATATGAAACCCAGTTCAATATTCAAAATTCAAACCCAGACTAGTATTCAACATTTGAACCCAGTTCGAGCTTCGACATTCGAACACAGTTCGGTATTCAACATTCGAACTCAGATCGGTGTTCGACAATTGAACCCAGTTCGATATCAACATTTCAAACCAGTTTGGTATTCAACGTACAAACCCAGTTTGGTATTCAACAGTCAAACTCTGTTCGGTAATCAACTTTCGAACCCAGTTCAGGGTATTCAACCCCAGTTCGTTAAGTTGTTTTCCCAGTCTGGTTATTTTTTTTTCCATGAGTGTTAAATGACTTCCGGTTCCTTATTGTTTTTTTTGGTCTAAACTTATGAGGGTGATTTGCCCAGTGTTTATTTAGCCTACTTTTAAAGGAATAAATGGTGGGTGCCTCAATCACTGTATCTGGGATTTTGTTCCATGATTCTATAACTCTGTAGGGAAATTATTTTTTTCTAATATCAATTCTTCCTCTTTTTTGTAAAGAGTTTCTTGGAGTTTCCCCTTGTACCAAGATCAGGGGCCTGAGTGAATAGTTTATGTTTGTCAATTGTATCGATATTATTTAGGATTTTATAAACATGAATCACGTCAGCCCGCTCTCTTCTATATTCAAGGGTTGGTAGCCATAGCATAGTAAGGATTTCCATATGGTAAGGAAAAAGTCGTTGAGGTTTTCCACTATCCTATTTGCTCTTTTTTGGACATTTTCTATAACAATTATATACTTTTTTAGGTAGGGGGCCAAACCACCGTGGCGTATTCAAGAAGGAGTACAATGAATAAAGAGTACAATGTTCAATTCTCTTCTCTTTCTATCTTCCATTTCTTTAAATTTCTGTTCTACTAATTTCCTTACAAGCTCTCTTATATCTGAGACTACCTCCATGTTATTCCACTCACCAAGTTTTTTTATCGATTTACTTTGAGGTGTTAAATGTAATTTGGTTAATTCTATTTTCAACAACAGAAATTCTTTAATTTTGACTTGTTTGCATATCTTTTAGCATACAAGCCATGTTTTCCAAAGTGAATGTAGTAGCTCTGCATGGTTTTCAGTACCAAGTTCCCCATTTTGGACACAGTTGAAAGTAGATTTCGTCATACCAGAGCATATTAAACAAACGTTTAAGGAGCAGCCATCACACACCAAGTAGTCATCATCTTTTTTTAGTTCGATGTCACATTTTGTGCATGGATATATGAATGCACTGGGGCTTTTCCTTGACATTTTGGAGTTGAACCCAGAATTCTAATTGAAAAAAACTGTTTGACGTAGTGAAACATGATGCCATGCTTATACATGTTAGGATATCTCAGAAAACAGGAGGATTACAAATCATACAGAGGTAGGCCAGTCTCCACACCCAGAGGTTATGAATAAAAGATAACTAGTAGATATTATTGTGTATGTCACATACTAACGTTTCTTACTATGATTCCACAACTGCCAGCCAAGTTCTTCTTTGTTTTATATAGAAGAAGCTTCTTTATTATGCAATAACCCTAACAAGAGTCATGAACATAGCATCAATAATAACATTTATTGTACAATTGTGGCATGGTAAGATGGCATACAATAACTCATATCATGATTTATATAAATAACAGTCTATTCAGGTACATGGTTATAATAGCAAATGGCATTATATATTACTGAAAGGTAATTTGTTTGAGTTACACTGTCATATTTTAAGAAAATATACGTTACACGCACTTGTGGCTGGAAGAGACGGAGTGACTGGCATATATGTTATATAACTTATATCATATAACGAATATTGACTATTATTTACTACATAACATATTCAAAACTTACACTCTAAGCTTCGTGTATCGTTTTTCAAATGCTTTGTATACATAGATTGCTAGATTTTTAATCTCAGTAGTGTTTTGACTTTTTATTAATTTCAAAAATGTAAAACAGTTTGGATGTTCCCAATAATACTTTTTTGATGTATTTAGTAGGCAACTCCTGATAAGCTTGACATTCGATGACAAAATGGTACTCGTCTTCTAAGACTTGACAAAATATGCATTTTTGTTCATCAAATGGTACAGATGGGTTTTCGCCATCTTCCAGAGTATACTGCCAGCCTATGCGAAGAAAGTCTTAAGCGAGACAGAGCCATTCTGTATTTGCGTATATCTACTACATCTAAGTATTTATTAAAACCAAAATAAACTATATTTCTATAAAATTAAGCTCTGCTTGAGTTTTGTAAACCACCGTTAAATCTCGCAGCCATACATATTTAATTCTTAGTTTCATTTGATTAAGGAATAACTGTATATCTCCCACCCTTTGAGCAAGCCAGAGCTCGTAGAACCCTAATTTAAACAATAGTAACTTTATTTGAGAAACCAATTTGTTTTTCTTGGATTAGTCTCTGCACTGAGTTTAAGGCTTCTATACACGTGATTAATATATTTTGTTTCTAAGTTGGTGACAATTTTCAACCAATACTTTATAATATTATATAACCGATAAGTCTCTAGGCTACATCTACCTATGTCTCCGTACACAAAATTATTTTGAGCCGATATCTTAACCCCTAATAATCCTTTACACAAGCTTAAAATATTCCATTATATTTGAAAGCCTTTATTAAATCCCCAATTCGGTAAATGTATACAAATATGTATTCATCTTGAAAATAGCCTTAAAGGCTTGACCAGCTAACATTTTTTTTTTTTTTTCATTATATGAAGCACCCGATGTAAAAAGCACCCGTAAATACTTAAATTTATTTACTATTTCCAGTTCACCATCTTTGTAATGAAAATGCAAGTTTTGAGTCAGCCTTCCTTCCCTTTTGAAAAGCATTACCTTAGTTTTATCTAAATGCACCGTAAAGTTCCCTCTATCACAATAACATTAAGGAATCCTGAAGACCCTTTGCACTTGTTGAGAACAAAATGATATCATCTGCGTATAAATGCAAGCATATCTTAATGGTTCCTATATCGATACCTTTAATATTATGTATATAATATATAATATTACGTCACTCTTTTAGCGACACTAGGGGTTGTAGTTAACACAGAAGGATAGTTTTAAATCACTGTTATAAATATTCACGGAAGAGCACACATTTATTATTCTCACAGGTGACCAGCTTTAGGGGTAGAGCAGTCCCTACTTAAAGATTATCACAATATGCAATGGGTAATCCAGCAGCGAGATCACCAGAAATGAGTCAAGTTGTCACAAACACGATTTAGACTATGGATAAGAGGTAGGGCAGTCCCCACACTAAAATAGAATAAATCAACAAGGTCAGTGTCAACAATTCGGAAAGTGGCATGATTAATGCAAAAATATATTGAGAATGATATGTAGCCACTTCCTGGCAACAATGGAGACATGGTGAACGAGGAGGAGCACAGAACTATTGAAATAACGTGTTTTTGACCCCTTTTTGCGGCTGTGTATGAAATCATTATTTCAGTTTTCGTCTCTCCATCATCCCAATTTCTAAGATTTATTTCATTAATCGTCTTGATATCATTTTACCACAAGCATACGCTTAAATTTGTGCCGGTTTATAGTAAAAGTAAAAGAGAAATCGGAAGTGCAGCATACATAAAACGCAGTCAATAAAAAATAAGGTAAAGTGTGAGACGTCACTAGCACAACATGATTGACAACATGTTACGCTCATGCATACTGCAGAATATTGAACTGAGGAAGATTACAAAGCCACTTGATGTATTTAACTTTTTCATTTCTTAATAACTCAAGTTTATGGTCAGCAAGCATAAAAATTCTACGTCAAATCTCAAATTACACAAAACAATGTTTAATGGAGAATCTAGCTGATGTCCAATTGTCTTTAAAGGAAACAAAACATTTCTTGTTAAAGTATAATAAATAATTATATATGTAATTATACATATATACAGTTTCCTTAATAAGTACGACACATAACTGTTATGGTAATGGAACATGCAAAACGTAGGTTTGGGCAGATTTGATTTAGTAAATTTATTTATTTAAAGAAGACACTTAATGCAGATATAAATATCGAACAGGAAATGTAGCTTTCAAAGACAACAGTCTACCACAACCAAACACAGAAACAAAGAACAACTATAAATAAAAATGAATAAAAGGCAAAATAAGACACCACAAACACACAAGGGTTGACAATATATGGTCAACACCATATGTTTACAGAATGACAACTTGAGATAGTTGTTTAACAGTTATACTTTATAATGGAAATTGCATTGGCTATAGTCCAATTTTAAATATTTTATTTAAGATCGAGTATACTGGTTTTGGGTGGTCTGTCGAAATTCCATATTTGGGTGACAAGAGCTTCGTTGCTTTGACACATTAATACAAGTAGTTGAACAGGATATGTAGGATTCACAGAAATCGGTCTATCAAAAACATTTAAGCATTCAAAACAGACAACATACAATAATAAATAGAAGCAAAGTGTGCAATACGGGTGGTAACGGTCAGTGCCAAAAATACAGTTGGAAGGCTTAAACTCGGTTCTATGGTTCACGTAAGTTCGCCTTACATTGCTGCAATCCCAGTTAAACAGGACAGTGTAAATAACGATAACCCTGCCTCTTATAAAGTAGCCGGCATTAATAGACAATATAATTTAAACATAAAGATGGTCTTGAATATATGAATAACAAAGTAAAAGCCTAGAAAGCCACAAAGAAAATACTTAATGACTGGCAGAAGCTGGATCAACTAGAGTATAAACCGTTAAGGGCACGACATTGCAAAATTGGAGACAAACATTAAACGGTATGCGATTGGTATTATGGATATCAAACAATCCCTGTGGGACGAAAAGATAAAAATAGTGACGGAATGCAAGGAGGGATATTATGAGCTCTCCAGATGACACAAACAACACTAATGTGACAAACCATGACATTTAAGATATAACTATACTATTCTACTGTTTTGTATAGTGTGTAGGATTCTAAAGCATTCTCTCTCTATCTAGTTGTTTCACGATAATTTTACTTTTTATTTTATTTTTAGGATGTTGACATTGCTGCTCATAGTGCTTGTTGAAGTTGGGAGCGCTGCTAATCAGGTTAGGACTGTTATTGCCAGCTCACTGTATGTTTGTGATGTCTCATACGAGTGGAGATCGCTGATAATCAGGTACGGACCATTATTGCCAATTCACTGTATGTGTACCACGTCTCATACGAGTGGGGAGCACTACTAATCAGGTAAGTACCGTTATTCACAGCCCACTGTCGGTTTGTGGTGTCTCATACGAGTGGGGAGCCCTGTTAATCATGTACAGACCGTTATTGCCAACCCACTGTATGTGTGTGGTGTCTCATACGAGTGGGGAGCGCTGCTAATCAGGTACGGACCGTTGTTGCCAACCCACTGTATGTGTGTGGTGTCTCATACGAGTGGGGAGCGATACTAATCATGTAAGTACCGTTATTGACAGCCAACTGTAGGTTTGTGGTGTGTCATACGAGTGGAGAGCCCTGCTAATCAGGTACAGACCGTTATTGCCAACCCACTGTATGTGTGTGGTGTCTCATACGAGTGGGGAGCGCTGCTAATCAGGTACGGACCGTTATTGCCTACTCACTGTAGGTTTGTGGTGTCTCATACGAGTGGAGAGCGATGCTAATCTGATACAGACCGTTATTGCCAACCCACTGTATGTGTGTGGTGTCTCATACGAGTGGGGAGCGCTGCTTATCAGGTACGGACCATTGTTGCCAACCCACTGTATGTTAGTGGTGTCCCATTCGAATGGGGATAGCTGCTAATCAGGTACGGACCGTTATTGCCAACTCACTGTATGTTTGTGGTGTATCATACGAGTGGGGAGCCCTGCTAATCAGGTACAGACCGTTATTGCCAACCCATTTTTATGTGTGTGGTGTCTCATATGAGTGGGGAGCGCTGCTAATCAGGTTGCCAACCCACTGTATGTGTGTGGTATCTCATACGAGTGGGGAGCGATGCTAATCAGATACAGACCGTTATTGCCAACCCACTGTATGTGTGTGGTGTCTCATACGAGTCGGGAGCGCTGCTAATCAGGTACGGACCATTGTTGCCAACCCACTGTATGTGTGTGGTGTCCCATACGAGTGGGGATAGCTGCTAATCAGGTACGGGCCGTTATTGCTAACTCACTGTATGTTTGTGGTGTATCATACGAGTGGGGAGCGCTGCTAATCAGGTACAGACCGTTATTGCCAACCCATTTGTATGTGTGTGGTGTCTCTTATGAGTGGGGAGCGCTGCTAATCAGGTTGCCAACCTACTGTATGTGTGTGGTATCTCATACGAGTGGGGATCGCTGCTAATCAGGTACGGACCGTTATTGCCCACCCACTGTATGTTTGTGGTGTTTCATACGAGTTGGGAGCGCTGCTAATCACGTAGGACCGTTATTGCCAACCCACTATATGTTTGTGGTGTCTCATACGAGTGGGGATCGCTGCTAATCAGGTACGGACCGTTATTGCAAACCCACTGCAGGTTTGTGGTGTCTCATACGAGTGCGGATCGCTGCTAATCAGGTACGGACCGTTATTGCCAACCCACTGTATGTATGTGGTGCCTCATACGAGTAGGAGCGCTGCTAATCCGGTACGGACCGTTGTTGCCAACCCACTGTATGTGTTTGGTGTCTCATACGAGTGGGGAGCGCTGCTTATCAGGTACGGACCGTTATTGCCAACCCACTGTATGTTGTTGGTGTCTCATACGAGTGGGCAGCAATGCTAATCAGGTACGGAAGGTTGTTGCCAACCCACTGTATGTATGTTGTGTATTATACGAGTGGGGAGTGCTGCTAATCAGGTACAGACTGTTATTGCCAACCCACTGTAGGTTTGTGGTGTTTCATACGAGTGGGATGCACTGATAATCAGGTAAGGACCGTTATTGCCAACCCACTGTATGTTTGTGGTGTCTCATACGAGTGGGGAGCGCTGATTATCAGGTACGAGCCGTAATTGCCAACCCACTGTATGTTTGTGGTGTCTCATACGAGTGGGGAGCGCTGCTAATCAGGTACGGGCCGTTATTGCCAACCCACTGTAGGTTTGTGGTGTTTCATACGAGTGGGATGCACTGATAATCAGGTAAGGACCGTTATTGCCAACCCACTGTATGTTTGTGGTGTCTCATACGAGTGGGGAGCGCTGATTATCAGGTACGAGCCGTAATTGCCAACCCACTGTATGTTTGTGGTGTCTCATACGAGTGGGGAGCGCTGCTAATCAGGTACGGACCGTTGTTGCCAACCCACTGTATGTTGTGTCTCATACGAGTCGGGAGCGCTGCTAATCCGGTACGGACCGTTGTTGCCAACCCACTGTATATATGTGGTGTCTCATACGAGTGGGGAGCGCTGCTAATCAGGAACGGGCCGTTATTGTCAACCCACTGTATGTTAGTGGTGTCTCATACGAGTAGGGAGTGCTCCTAATCAGGTACGGACCGTTGTTGCCAACCCACGGTATATATGTGGTGTCTCATACGAGTGGGGAGCGCTGCTAATCAGGTACGGACCGTTGTTGCCAAACCACTGTACGTATGTGGTGTCTCATACGAGTAGGGAGTGCTGCTAATTATGTACGGACCATTGTTGCCAACCCACTGTATGTATGTGGTGTCTCATACGTGTAGGGAGTGCTGCTAATCAGGTACGGACCGTTGTTGCCCACCCACTGCATGCATGTGGTGTCTCATACGAGTGGGGAGCGCTGCTAATCCGGTACGGACCGTTGTTGCCAACCCACTGTATGTTTGTGGTGTCTCATACGAGTGGGGAGCGCTGCTTATCAGGTACGGGCCGTTATTGCCAACCCACTGTATGTTTGTGGTGTCTCATACGAGTAGGGAGTGCTGCTAATCAGGTACGGACCGTTATTGCCAACCCACTGCATGCATGTGGTGTCTCATACGAGTGGGGAGCGCTGCTAATCAAGTACGGGCCGTTATTGCCCACCCACTGTATGTTTGTGGTGTTTCATACGAGTTGGGAGCGCTGCTAATCACGTAGGACCGTTATTGCCAACCCACTATATGTTTGTGGTGTCTCATACGAGTGGGGATCGCTGCTAATCAGGTACGGACCGTTATTGCAAACCCACTGCAGGTTTGTGGTGTCTCATACGAGTGCGGATCGCTGCTAATCAGGTACGGACCGTTATTGCCAACCCACTGTATGTATGTGGTGCCTCATACGAGTAGGAGCGCTGCTAATCCGGTACGGACCGTTGTTGCCAACCCACTGTATGTGTTTGGTGTCTCATACGAGTGGGGAGCGCTGCTTATCAGGTACGGACCGTTATTGCCAACCCACTGTATGTTGTTGGTGTCTCATACGAGTGGGCAGCAATGCTAATCAGGTACGGAAGGTTGTTGCCAACCCACTGTATGTATGTTGTGTATTATACGAGTGGGGAGTGCTGCTAATCAGGTACAGACTGTTATTGCCAACCCACTGTAGGTTTGTGGTGTTTCATACGAGTGGGATGCACTGATAATCAGGTAAGGACCGTTATTGCCAACCCACTGTATGTTTGTGGTGTCTCATACGAGTGGGGAGCGCTGATTATCAGGTACGAGCCGTAATTGCCAACCCACTGTATGTTTGTGGTGTCTCATACGAGTGGGGAGCGCTGCTAATCAGGTACGGGCCGTTATTGCCAACCCACTGTAGGTTTGTGGTGTTTCATACGAGTGGGATGCACTGATAATCAGGTAAGGACCGTTATTGCCAACCCACTGTATGTTTGTGGTGTCTCATACGAGTGGGGAGCGCTGATTATCAGGTACGAGCCGTAATTGCCAACCCACTGTATGTTTGTGGTGTCTCATACGAGTGGGGAGCGCTGCTAATCAGGTACGGACCGTTGTTGCCAACCCACTGTATGTTGTGTCTCATACGAGTGGGGAGCGCTGATTATCAGGTACGAGCCGTAATTGCCAACCCACTGTATATATGTGGTGTCTCATACGAGTGGGGAGCGCTGCTAATCAGGAACGGGCCGTTATTGTCAACCCACTGTATGTTAGTGGTGTCTCATACGAGTAGGGAGTGCTCCTAATCAGGTACGGACCGTTGTTGCCAACCCACTGTATATATGTGGTGTCTCATACGAGTGGGGAGCGCTGCTAATCAGGTACGGACCGTTGTTGCCAAACCACTGTACGTATGTTGTGTCTCATACGAGTAGGGAGTGCTGCTAATTATGTACGGACCATTGTTGCCAACCCACTGTATGTATGTGGTGTCTCATACGTGTAGGGAGTGCTGCTAATCAGGTACGGACCGTTGTTGCCCACCCACTGCATGCATGTGGTGTCTCATACGAGTGGGGAGCGCTGCTAATCCGGTACGGACCGTTGTTGCCAACCCACTGTATGTTTGTGGTGTCTCATACGAGTGGGGAGCGCTGCTTATCAGGTACGGGCCGTTATTGCCAACCCACTGTATGTTTGTGGTGTCTCATACGAGTAGGGAGTGCTGCTAATCAGGTACGGACCGTTATTGCCAACCCACTGCATGCATGTGGTGTCTCATACGAGTGGGGAGCGCTGCTAATCAAGTACGGGCCGTTATTGCCAACCCACTGTATGTTTGTGGTGTCTCATACGAGTAGGTAGTGCTGCTAATCAGGTACGGACCGTTGTTGCCAACCCATTGTATGTTTGTGGTGTCTGATACCAGTTGGGAGCGCTGCAAATCAGATACCAATAACGGTTATTTCGACAATAAAACACATGTAAAACATTTTTTTTCTGAAAACAAATGCGATAACCTGTTTAAATTTACCTATTGAATATTTTATTTTTTCAATACGCAAACTTCTTAAGCCGAAATTAAGGTTTTATTTCCCCGTTTTCGCTTCTTGGAGAAGGGTTGGGTGGGGTATGGAAATTAATACTTGGACCACGTAATGCGATATGTTAGGGATGCTCACCACCCCATATCTATGTCACAATCAGAACCTTCATAAATACTGAGCATATTGAAGAGGTTGATAAAATATTTGAACTAACCGATGACAAATTACTACATGTACTCAGCGTCGATGGAAAGGAAGATGCTACATAAATCACTGTGTGTGTTAAACAAAGTTACAAATTATGATTAATAGCGCTGTATAATTTTTCCACTAGGAAGAGGCAATCTTGTAGACAGTATTCATCTAATTATTTTACACTTTAGCGGGTTAAATTATTGCATAACTTAGGTGAATTTGTATTTTAAGTCAAGAAAATCTTTGCATTTTATTTAGTTTAAGATAAAAGTGCTATGCCAATATAACCTTTGGTCATATTCTCATTCTAGATAACAGAGAATGGGATTTCACTCGTTTGTAATATATTATAAATTAAATATTTTCGTAGTCTTCACATGTTTACATACTTATGTATTATATCAATTCCCGACGGTGGGTTTAATACAGGATTAAATGCACTGTTTTATAGCATGTATGCGTGAGTCGGCAATGTTTGCCTCCAAATATGAACAATGATCACGAGAAACGATATAACTAAAAAACAAAAACAAACAACCGAAATGATATCAAGTTGGTATTCTAAACGGTACTTTTTTGCTCTAGAATGCATTACTATTCGTCGTTATGTACTGTTACCTACTGGTCCTTTGGGATCATCTAGCCCAAGGCCATCCTTAGAAATATATTTGTTTGTTGTTATCCGACACCATATTTTATAAGTGGGTAGGTAGGTAGGTGATTTATTTTTGTTGAAGAGAATAAAAACCTTAAGAATTGAAAGAAAATACACTTAAGACAGTAAAATATTATGTTAAAGAATTGCTATAAACAGTTTTCGGTAGGGACATTTTTCATGGGTAGGTAGGGAAACAGCAAACCAACATTTGTTTATAGTCGGCCCAATCTGTATTTCTGTTCGAGTAGAATACCACTCAGCCGGTGCTATTAGGCTCGAGGGATATTGCTCTTGAAGTACATGTCATGAGCAGACTCAGTCAAACCGAAACTGCTTTTTTCTTCTATGTTTTGTATTTGTTGCTTCCGAAAGCTTCCCTTTTTAGTCTGTATTTATTGAAATGGCACATACAATAATAGCGCATGTACGAGTTTGATCCTTTACATCATATCGGTCTAAGTAGCTCAATGGTTCATGCCTTGCCATTTATACATATGCACTGCTTGGGCATGAGACCAGGTGGTAGCATGTATGTAGGAAATTGGCTTCCATCATATCAGTTGCCTCCGAGGTCGCTGTCCTAACATGACCTGATATATGTCATACGAGACCAAATACCTCATTTCATTCCTCCTCCTCCTCCTCTTCCTCCTCCTCCCTCCTCCTCCTTTATTTAATTGCGTTTTTTGATGTCTGCATTTCAAGTATTTAGCTGATATAGTTTTAACTACATTGTTGATTTTTTACTTTTAATAATTGAATGCAGTATCGAGTTTCCTAGTTGGTATTTTTCATTTTATAGCCATGTTATATCATATAACCTATACTTATTAGGTACATTCTTGCATTCTGAGTTTTCATTAATTAATATAAATATATATCAATTGATATGGACCTAATTGATATACTTGATTTTAGAACGCATTTACTTCCTATTCCACAGGTGAATGATGCAAGTATTGGTGTTGCATTGAACCCTTTACGGAACTTGGACTTGAATTATATCTTTAATACATGTGCATCTATGGACAAAGATCTGTCCGGAGGATCAACTGTTATAAGGAAACATTTATTATACAACATGTGCAGTGAACGACTTGTGAAAATCACAAGCAATGGAGTAATCGCTAGAGGCAAACAAGAAATGAAATTCAGTAAGCAAAACTTATAATATATGCTTCCTTGTAAACACAATCATCGCATTATTATATTCTTCAAAGAATTAAAAAAAAAGAAAGAAAAAAGGATAATAATATGCTAAATATAAATATACTGACGACATATTCATATATACATGATCATCTATGTATTCTACTATTATCGCCTATTAATGCTGCCTAGTATGTTATAGGGTATAACCTGGCGGGTATTCCTTTATTCTTTATTTAAACTGTACCGTTGAAGTTGAATGGCAATATGTTAAGAGTGAGGTTTGGCGAATCCTAGAACCTGGTTTAAACCCCAAAAGGCATGTTTGCCAATGACGGTTTCAAGGCGGTATTGTCTGAAACCCTTTTAAGATGTATGGTGTCGCATATTATCTATTTAGCATGCGTATTTACTATTTACGTTAACACGCCGTAGTTGACCACATTACAAACGTCTCCTGTGGTGATTTAAATTAGACACAGCTTTTCATATGACGTGGGGCCTACCTCGTATCCATCTCGACTAGTTGTAGTCTCGCCATTAGCACTAATTTTATATAAAAACAATTTGAAATGAAGGTGGAAAGATCACCGAAGCAAGGAGGCAATTGTTAGCCTTACACGTATATAGTTAACTAGATGGACGCGGGATGGACAGCTGTCTGTGTTAGAAGGAAGTCAGTGTACTTGAAACAAGCCACTGGCGACCATGCTATTTAGAAAGCTTAAACACTGCTTTGAGACACATCTATCACTTTACTCGGTCAAAATGAAGTAAACGTTTAAAGTTTAACCTAAACGAATGGTTTAACGGAGTTGTACACCATCTTAAAACAGTACTATTATGTCGCAAGGACATGACATGCAATTTAAATTAGCACAAACCAGCACAAACGTAAGCATAAACGTCGAATAGGAAATGTAGCTTTTAGAGAGCATTGTCAAACAAAAAATACGGATGCAAAACAAACAACATTCATCTAAAATATAGAAGCAAAGTATGCGACTACACCACAAAAACACAAAGGGTTGACAATATTGGTACTGCCTTGGAACGGTCATTGGCAAAAATGCTTTGCAACTTATCACTGGACGGATCTCTGGTTTGAAGTGTATATTCAACTATTATACAAAACAGTCAATTGTATTGCCTTGATCAAGACGTTTTATCTGAGCCTATGTCTGAAAAGCCATTGACTGACCATTGTACTGATGAGAAAAATAAACATGCTCAGACATAGGACACCCAATATGTCATATGATATCTTAGGGTCGGACCTCCGTAAATCGTTAATCCACTCAAATACATTTGTACCATTGTTTATTCAATACACACACAACTAAACAGCGAATGGACTAGGCCTTTTAAAGTGTCAGCTTGACTCCATAAATGCGATGTAGGGTCCTATAGAAGGGTCCTATAAAAATGGTACGGTCCATGCCACGCGGATCCTGTATTATTCAAAGTAGTCCCTCGGATGTTGTCTGAGTATTCTCTATCAGATTTCCACGGAGTAGTTTAAGTTGACAATATTGGATTATAAAACATTAAGAGAAGATACCTTGGGGAACTATTGGTGCTAAATGTATGGCAGACATAGAAGCCGATAGTTGCAAACCATAATAATCAAGGTGAACGTCTGTTACAGTATATACACAAAATGGTGCTTAAAGTTTAATAATTTAACATCTCGTTCAATATAACAGTACCGTCATAGGGTATTAGTAATTTCCCATAGTTTGCTAATGCAAGCACACAAGCATGCCATAGGCTTTGTTAAATGCTTTGACACGAATTGAAATACTGACACGAAGAAGACTTAAACAGTTCTTGATACCCTTTTTAAAATACATGTATGCTTCATTTCACTTTATTTTAATATTGGCGCTTTGTGTTGTTTATTCAGCCGTGTGAGGTGGCTAGGTATCGATGACCATCTACATACATTCGAGTTAACGTACTGTGTGCCCAACCTCTCGTATTGTTTTAATAATCACCGTGAACATAGAGTCTAGACTACATCTGTAATGTTTCTTTACACGACTATCCTTGCAGATGATCTTATATAGACCCTTCTCCGACCGTACAAGCACAACTGGACGTTTAAGAAGACCATACACCAGTGTTCGGTTTAATGGGAAAACATATGAAACCGGTTGAATATGTTCTATGTTTACCATAGAAGTTTTAAGACTATTCAACACCATTTCAGAAATTCATCTAATTGCTTAATCACTTAATTTACAAATGGTTTGAATGCATTAGGCAAGTCTTTTGCCTCCCAGTCCATTTTTGGATTCTGTCATTGATAGCTTGCCAATACACAATATCAACGACAGTACATTAAAACTCATGTCCTCTTGAAATGTGGCTGTACTGAAAGTGTCATATCTTTAAATATGTTATTTTTCTTTGGTGAAACTTGAACTATTTAGTGTTGTGTACTTTTTTTTAAAGCAGCTTTTTTACGGTAAACAGTCTCTACAAATCGAGTGACAAATTACCGGCTGTCAGCTTAATTATATGATGCCACCCCAAGAATCAGACATAGGTTAGCGGTAGTTTTAAAGATAACAACCGGTAAATACAAAAAATGTTTATTTAAATGCCTTTTTCGCTGCGTAATGATTGCAATAATTTAGTTCACTGTCAATTTGATTCAGATCAATTACAAATTCATGAAATTTTAATGATAATGAATGGGAAAAAGAAGTCACACACTCACTGTGTGAGAGCTCAATAAAATGAGATTGTTTGATCTAAAATCTTGGTTTGCGATTTAGAGATATCGGAGTCATGTATGTTTTAAATAAAACCTGATTTCGACTTTAATTTCCGTCATATCGTTGAAATGATCATTTTCAATCTGTTTCAATCAAGTGTCCATTTAAAAGCTGTAGAGAGTGCTAGATCAGCGATCATGTTGCCATGCGCAGACAAAATGTTCAATAAGTGCTAGAGGATACAATATGTTTCCCTAGTTTTGAAGATTATAAAGATAAAACAAACAAGTTTAGTGGTAAAATGCCCAAACTAACATTTTTTAAATAGTAAAAATGCACAATAAAGCTAGTATCAACGATTTATACATAGTATACATACAGTTGTAACATTAAAAAAAAATCAGTGACTGACACGTTGGGCTATCCGACCATTACTATGTTTTATACGGCTAACTTAATATTATTATATTGTTTAGTATGCAGACAACAAGCAGCACGAGGGACGGTACACATG
This sequence comes from Cyrtodaria siliqua, assembly GCA_037043455.1. NCBI lineage: Eukaryota > Metazoa > Mollusca > Bivalvia > Adapedonta > Hiatellidae > Cyrtodaria > Cyrtodaria siliqua. The sequence continues at coordinate 90,809 of JAWPHD010001519.1, read as the reverse complement.
GCGATGCTTTCTTCTGGCAAATACATTGCAATTTACCCCGATTTGTGGGACTAAATGCATTGAAATCTATAGACACAAATTCACAACACATTTGCGAGCGTACGCTTTGCAGATTTTGTCATTTTATGGTTTACAGCGTCCAACATGTTATGGGTTTGTTGTCCCAAAATCTCATAAATTATCAAATGAATAATTCTTATATAATGTTTTTTTACAAGTAAACTTATATTCGAGTCCACGCCTAGTGGCACGATAAGGATATTCGGGGAGCACAGCGGGTATCACATATGCTTCAGTAAAAAGGGCAAGGTGATAATAAGGGTAAGTAGAGTGAATACTGACTAAATGTTACAAGCGGTATTGTCAGTGTTATAGGCTGCATTGTCAATGTTACAGGCGGTATTGTCAATGTTATAGGCGGTATTATCAATGTTACAGGCGGTATAGTCAATGCTACAGCGGTATTGTCAATGTTATAGGCGGTATTGTCAAACATTTTATGTTGTGATGTCGCATACTTGGCTTTTATTTGTCCGTGTGATTATTTGTCATGTATGCATGTTTTGGGTTGACTGTGTTCTGTATGCATGTTTTTGGTTGACTGTGTTCTGTGAATGCTCTATTTGCTATTCGACTTTTATACCTGCTTTTTTTGTTTCTATTGTTTAGACTATTTCCAATTTGGACTCTATTCCGCTGTTATGTTTTGATTATTGCCTAGACAAGTACATTTAAACTTGACTATATCGCAAGTATGGTGCAGGCAGACATACTGAATGTTAGAACAAATAATTCTTGTTGTAGTGTTTGGTCTATGTAAGTGTTCTTCGAAAATAGACGTATTATTGCTGTGTGTGTTTAAACACGACCAAGCTGAATGTATCTGACCGATTTAGTTGAAACATTATGTCTAATTAGAAGGAGATATTATAATTAGGCAACTGGCTATATGGTTGAAGTATTCAGTAATGCATAGTCAATTCCTTCTGTTACTGCAAACATATACATAATTAAGTAGTACATATAAGGTTGCATTTATATAATATCCCTCTACTGGGTATTGTTTAACCACTCATAGAATATGTTGTCTGCTTTTTAAACGCAGGCTTCATAACCGCTGCTCCCAAATACATTCCATTATGTTTATTTCGCTCTTCGGGGCATTTCATTTTATTAGATACTGGGACCATACGCCGTACGACATGGGGAATACATTAAAGAAGGCTAACTACATGTCCACCGCCATTTGCATGCCATCTTCGGGATGGTTAAAATTTTGTGCTGTTTATTTTATGAATATTGAGTTCTGCTCAACCCGGGGCTAGAGGGCGTGAACGGTAGCTAGCATATTTCACTACCACTCATGAACAGTCTCAATCAAACAGAGACTGCAATATTTCGTTTGTGTCGTGCTCGGCCGTTTCCAAAGGTCCATTATCATACTCTTTGACTATATTTCTCCTTGACATCAACTGTGCCTTCACTAGTTTTATTATGTTACACCGAATGAGTTCACATGACATAATTAACAAATATGCGAATGACCCTACAAATCACACTCAATGAGTATTGCTGTTTGTCAATAATAACGTTCATTTTGTCCTAATTGGAGATCACTGTGTGTATATATCGAGGGGTCAGCGCAAGACTATTGTAACTACATATGAATAAAGAAGGAGGTACAATAGTATTGCGCTAAACCCTCCATATATGGCTGAACATTCCATGCTGCTTGTAATGTGAACTATTTTTCTAAACACCTAAAGTGGCGAATTCATGTTTTGTGTCAATGAATGTGACATTGGTATTAGATATGTGACCTAGACTTGGTCTATATGCCTAGTTTCCTCTCAGTATTGTTTATATATCATGATAATATTCTAATATCGTTTATTGACATTGCAAGTAATTAACATATTTGGATTCAACTCCCACGCTGGCTGTGCTCAATTATGTCGAATATTTTATAATCATTTCATTTGTTTTCCATGTTTGATTAAATTTTTCTATGTCTTTGAATATTTATTTGGTATTGACATACCTTGCAGAACAACCTTACACATTAATACGTGCTGTATATCCGAAATAGATATTTTACTGAATTCGGTTACACATTAATACGTGCTGTATATCCGAAATAGATATTTTACTGAATGCTGTCACCCTTAATCCTCTATGATGAATAGTTCATTTTTTTTATTTAATTTCATAAGTATACTAAATGAAAACCGCTATGTTAATTTGTTTTACTTAGCCAGTTTCAAATTAGTTTAATCAATCATATTTCCCACGATTGTATGAATATCTGGTAGAAACCTGAATGGAAGCAGTGTTAGTTTGTGTTTTTGTGACGGTTCATACTTTACTTGTAACTATGTAAATGTATTATGTATTAATTGTTATTTTGGATGTGTTCTGTAAATGCTGCTCTTCCTGTGCTAGTTTTGCGCCATCTTTTAATTGCGTATTGCCCTTAAGCAGCCAGAACATCAGCTGATGAAATCCTCAGATCCCTTTTTTGCCACTGGATCCACAAGGCGGTACCCCTACTGTCACGTATTGTATGTTTGTGGTGTCGCATACTTTGCTTAGAACTATTGTTTTCCATTTAATTGTTGTTTGTTTTGTATGAGTGATTCTTGTTGACTGTGTTCTGTGAGTGCTAAATATCCTGTTCCATTTGTATTCTTACTTTCTACAGGTTGATCGAACAAACGTTTGGTCGATCTATCTTCATAAATGGCGAATTGAACTAACGTAGGATCAAACGGACTAACGTTAGGTCGTCAATCATACTTTTGGACGATCGTCCGCTTTTCGTTTTAAGTCCCTCGCGTGTGACATATATAGCTAGATTATGTATAAACATGGGCACAATTCAAAGGCTGAACTTTAAATCATTCGTAAACATCTACACATTTCAAAGGCTCTGTACTATATTCATAATATTTTCATTTAATTATAAATGTTATTATACCATAAACTGCAGTAATCGTAAATTATAAAGAAATATAAAAAGATCGGACAGGGAAAGAAGCATTCAAGGAGGACAGTCAAACTACAAAACACAGAAACAAACACGCAAACAGACAAACAAGAAGGCAAAAAATAATAATAAATGCAAACGACATCACAAACACAAAAGGGTTGACACGTGATCAAAGCATTTTATCTAATCACAATTAAACAAAACCGATGATTTATTGCACACTGTGTAAGACCTTAGACTCCTGCTCTTTCTTGGTTGTCTAGTTTTTGCTAAGTTTATAGTTAAGATATACATCGTTCAAACACAATGACATTTGGTCCACAAAACGTGATGGTTCAACGCAGCCAATATAGTTGGATGATATATAGCAGAGCTGTAGGTAAGCTGAGTTTTTGAGTATTTTACTCATACAATTTTTACAAAAACACTCATTTTTTTAAAATTGTGAATTGTTTTTACTCATACCTTTTAAAAATCATGAGTATTATATTTTTATGTATTGTCCTGTGGAACAGTTTATACAATATTTACTTGATGAAAAGTGTTCCAAGCATGTGCCTAATATTAAAGTCATACAACGTTTCTTTTGTTTTTATTTAAATTTCTTTATTCAAAATAGTTGTTTCTTTTAAAATGCACCAATTTACATTCGTTTTGAAAGCATGGACTATTTAAAGAAAGCGTTTAATCTAAATGAGTTCCTTTTAGTCATTCTTTTTAATCTGATGAGTAAATACTCATTGAAGTCAAAACGTATCCACAGCTCTGATATAGTAACGTTTGACGACGTCTAGAGAAAGTAAAAAAATGGAATGAAACACTGGTCAACAATTACTGTCTAGTAGTAAATCAATATAGTCAAATAAGAAGATATTAGTTCAATTTTGACAAATATATGTTTGAAATACATTTGGGAAAGTGTTTTATGTGAATTGTATGTGTTTTGATTTCTATTAAACCCGAGATAGTGATTCTCACACGTATATTAGGAAAAGAGAATGTTTAAATTGTTGGAGTGCGATGCGAAATGATATATAGAGGCCGAAGATTTATTCACATTCGTCAGATTTTTCAAATTTCACAAAACTACGAGCATAACAGTCCAGCATGTGTATTAAACAATTCTGTTAAAACAGTTCAGGTTTTGAAATTATATCTATCAGGAATAAATATAGTTTGACAACAAAATGTATAATTCGATTATATCTGTCTTACACAAAAGCAAGATTTGAAATCTAACATATTTTCATATTTTTATGACATGACTTGTAAATGTATTACTGTTGTGCACAGTTACATATAGGAAGTTATTTTCACACACAGATATTGCAAACCGGCTCTTTTTGGGGCACTTCTGTTTTTCATGATTATGTCGTATTAGGTAGTAATATTAATTATATATGTACTTAATGGAAGTAACTGACGAGCACATTTATATATGTACAATCGCAACAAAAACGTTAAAAGTGCACCTGATATCATCAATACAATGATAAATTAAAGTGTACTATTCAATGTATATAGTTAAACGAAACATCAAGGGCATGAACATTATGTAAAACTGCAAATGGAGATATTTATAGACATATTTAGAACATAAACAATATTATACATGTGCGCAATTTTATTTCCGTATAACTATACCTAACGTGAATATTAAATCCATTTAGCAACTGATCGTACAGCATGTGAATAATGCAATTTGTAATACTAGTAGTGTAAAACTAACTACTGCAGCAATGGAATTTTTATTCAACAATTAGATATTATTTTACAAACTTTCATAATATTTGAATACGCGTTCTTCAATTTTAATTCTTAAAGTATGTGATTTAAGTTTTCTTTCAATTGCAAGTAGTACTTATCGCGGCACAAATCTGTTATGTTGTGTTATAGTGGTACAATTTGGACACTTAATGCAGTTGATCCCCTTTAAATGGATTACCAGTCAATGGTTTGAAGGTTGTGACAACTTGTCTTGAACAGGTTCAAACATGCTTATATACAATAATCAACAACATATTAAAAATTGCAAAGCGGATACATTAAAGCGGTCTCGTGATAGAAATATCCTTTTTATTAACGTCAGAGCACTTGTTTTTTTGTTCAAAACGCCATGTCAAAATGTGCGATAAATTCTTTCATATTCACTGTAAATCGGAAATTTGAACAACTAGGTTTCAAGCCCCACTGGCGCCACTGAGATTTGTTTTTATGCTCTGGGACAAAACACTTATCCATAGCCTCGTCCGTCTGATAGGGGAGTAAACCGGCGGTCCGGAGTCTATCCTCCGAGAACGTTAGTTAAAGATAATATGACCAGTCCTAGAACTACCCTGTATATACTGAACGTAAGCTATAGGCTATATTTGGGGATCAGTCACAACATTCGTTCGCTTTAATACACTTTTATTCTGTGAATTAAACACATTTGGCTAGCAAACGGTCCCATATCTGGAATAAAACACCGACTCAGTTTTTCAACAGTTCGCGTCATTCATTCACACTATGCCTATTTTGAAATAAACATCTGTCAAAACCACATCTCTACATAACCTCTGTGCCCATACTCTCCAAAGAAATAATCCTGGCAAACACAGTAAAATACTTAATATTCATGAAAACAAACATAATACTTTAACATCAGGTGAGATTTAACAATGAAATACAAACTAATCTTGGGAAAACCACATGCAAACTAGAAACTTTGAATATTTTCAAGAAACTATTTTTGCACCCTACGAACCCTACGACCCGGAAGTACTTCCTGACTGGTATGATACTATACGCGACTATAAAGCAGCGGGAATGATCACTCTGTTGCGATACATTGCATATAAACGACTCCCACCACCAAATTGTTACAATATACTACATAACTTATATCAGGAAAACGTGAATTAAGAAAGAACAACTATAAAGTTTAACGTCGTTTCTAATTAAAACACTGCAGGGGGCCACATGCGTAAGCAATTTATCACGTGTAACCAAACAAGTGACAGTATTACATTGTTAACACATTAGTGCGTATAGTGAATACGTGATCAAAAGATTTAAAATAGTCTGGGTAAGCTCCTCTACAATATAACTCAATCTTGGCTAGAAATTTAATAATATAAACATTTTCAGATGTTGTATTTTTCATTTGTATTCTCGTCTCTCATATTCATGGTTTTGGGTGTTATTAAAATGGATAAGAGAGGCAAAACGAATGATAGTATTGCCACGATTGACGTCTGTGTCGACAAATACGATCTAAAAAAAATAGTTATTCTATATTTGATCTATGGCTTATAAAGTTTCTTCTCCATCCGATATATATATAAAATTGTTCTGGTTGAGATTTTCACTTTATTTATGAATTCCTTTAAGTAGGCTTTGCTCTATTTATGGTTGTCTTCTCAGACAAAATTAACACTTTTTATTTCCGTTTAAAAAAGCAATAATATCGTGTGTGTATGTTTTTATAACTTGTTCAATGTAAGCATACACTGGCAAAACAGTTCTGATATAAAACAAAAGGGCGTTGAAGATAGAATATAACGGTCGCTTCTCTTTATTCGAAATTTTCAAACACAGCCGTCACTTACAAGTATGTTATTTATACAATTTAGATTTTTAATTAAAATATATCGTTATCCGAGTCGGGTCTTTCAAACCTAAAACCGCAACTATGTAAATCCTGTAACACCATCATTTAACATTTAAACCTTTATGGGGCCGTCACACCATGACGTTCTGGTCAGCGTTCTATGACGTTTGAGGAAACGTTGGTAGTCGCCCATGGTCGCTGGGATAGCGCCAGAAGAGCGTTGTGTGAACGCTAGTGAACGTCGGTGATCGCCGGGAATCGGCGGAGAACGCTGGTCCGGAAAAAAAGTTTTGAACATGAACAAAAGTTCTCACTGAGACCAGCGTTCTTCAACGTTTAATTTTAAACGCTGAAGAACGTTTAAGAACGTTCGTGGAACGTTTTACTAACGTTCGCCGAGCGTTGCACGCGTTCGGCTATCGTTAGTCAGTCGTTACTCTAGCGTTACTTGGTTGTTACTAATCGTTTGCTTTGCAGTGAACGACTCACTGGCGACCTGTCAACGACCGCTGAACGGTCCCCTAGCGCTCGCAGCGTGTGACTAAAGTCAAACGAACGTCCTTTGGCGTCCATTGAGCGTCATTCGAGCGTTTCCCGAACGTCCATGCATATGGGTATATAAACCGATGCTTTGCAAGCAAGGTTCATTTGATTTTGGGCTACCGTAGAGAGCACCTACTATGGAAGATCCAGAAAGACTAAGGAGGCTATATATGCTTGCTATAGCCCAGCATGAAGTCGATGTACTGAACTTGAACATAGCTGAACACATCGAGGGACCTCGCCCGCAGAGAAGAAGACCCCGACGAAGACGACAGTGCTGGATTAAATCATGGATATTAAGGCGTCAAGAGTTTGGTCTGTACGACCAACTCATGGTTGAGCTTCGCCAGGAAGATCTCAGTACCTTCACGAACTTCATGCGCATGCCACCTGAAATGTTTGATGAGATCCTTGGACGTGTCAGAGGCAGATTGACGAAGCAGCACACCTTTTACCGAGAGCCCCTCGAACCTGGCCTGAAACTGGCGGTGACACTGCGACATTTGGCCTCTGGATCTAAGTATGCTGACATGAAGTTTGGGTGGCGCGTTCCATCCAACACAATCTCCGTCCTTGTCCGTGAAGTGTGCCGGGCGATCGTTGACGAGTATCTGGATGAGGTGATGACCCCTCCAAGCACTCCTGAAGCCTGGCGTGAGATTGCCAACCAGTTCATGACAAGGTGGAACTTCCCTCATTGTTGTGGTGCCCTTGACGGCAAACATGTTGCCTGCAGATGCCCTAACTCTTCCGGATCAACCTACTACAACTACAAGGGATTCTATTCTGTGGTGATTATGGCCCTAGTGGACGCAGATTACAAGTTCATCTGGGCAGATGTTGGTGGTAAGTGTTCTTTCACATAATGTCTTTAGTGGAGATTGAATTAGATTATTCTTGGTGTTACTATTTTATTTATTTATTTATTTTTCTAAAGTATCCATTACATATACCAACAGAGTACATACATCTTATTTTTACATATTGATAAACAGTTACATACATACTGCAAACAAGGAATAGTCATACTCATTTTATTCTATTTTGTTAAAGGGACACATGGCGAACATGAGTTACATTCAAGTATTAACATAAGTATCTCGGCTATTAAACCTGCCATATTCTATCCAAATGTTCAAGTACACAACTAATGCATTATCATTAAAATTTAGTAATATGTAAAATCAATTTACATGTACCTTGAATTATTTAAACATTTAACTTTAATGACTGAAAGTATGCAGGTCATATTGAAGACCAACAGGACGCTGTGAGTTTTAAACTAATTAAGATTGCCAAGTGTCCCCTTAAACTTAACTCAGCATATGTATACAGTACAGTATCTTATTCTCATTATCTGTATACATGCATCCATAATATATTCTCAAGTACATGTATATACAACTTTACAGACTTGTACACACATAAATCATTATCTACACATTCACTGTATGTAATGTTTTGTATATCCTGTTCTCAAGTATAAACAACTTTGCAGATATACAGACATATGTACACACATAAATCATTATCTACACACTCACTGTATGTATTGTTTTGTATATCCTGTTCTCAAGTATATACAACTTTGCAGATATACAGACATATATACACACATATATCATTATCTACACACTCACTGTATGTATTGTTTTGTATATCCTGTTCTCAAGTATATACAACTTTGCAAATATACAGACATATGTACACACATAAATCATTATCTACACACTCACTATATGTATTGTTTTGTATATCCTGTTCTCAAGTATATACAACTTTGCAGATATACAGACATATGTACACACATAAATCATTATCTACACACTCACTGTATGTATTGTTTTGTATATCCTGTTCTCAAGTATATACAACTTTGCAGATATACAGACATATGTACACACAAAAATCATTATCTACACACTCACTGTATGTATTGTTTTGTATATCCTGTTCTCAAGTATATACAACTTTGCAGATATACAGACATATGTACACACATAAATCATTATCTACACACTCACTGTATGTATTGTTTTGTATATCCTGTTCTCAAGTATATACAACTTTGCAGATATACAGACATATGTACACACAAAAATCATTATCTACACACTCACTGTATGTATTGTTTTGTATATCCTGTTCTCAAGTATATACAACTTTGCAGATATACAGACATATGTACACACATAAATCATTATCTACACACTCACTGTATGTATTGTTTTGTATATCCTGTTCTCAAGTATATACAACTTTGCAGATATACAGACATGTACACACATAAATCTTTATCTACACACTCACTTGGTGTTACTATTTGTACTGTATGTTTACGTTGATGTAATTTGTGTTTTTCAGGGAAAGGAGCAGCATCCGACGCACAAATCTATAACGGGTCTGAGCTGAAAGAATGCATCGATGATGGCTCCATTGGCTTCCCACCAGCTGAACCCCTGCCCAACGACAACGAGGATGTGCCGTACTACCTAATCGGTGACGACGCGTTCGCCTTGAGGTCTAACATGATGAAGCCGTATTCGCACCGTGGTACGATCGACGACGAGAGGATCTTCAACTACAGGCTGTCAAGGGCACGTCGTGTGGTCGAGAATGCCTTTGGCATCCTTGCCAATAGGTTCCAGGTTCTCCTCACCACTATGAACCATGCTCCCTCAACCGTAAGGCTCATCGTTACCACGTGCCTGTGTTTGCACAATCTCATGCGTATGAGGTATCCACGTCAGCAGAACATTCGCATGGACCGTGAGGACGATAATCATCAAGTAATTCCTGGACAATGGAGAACACAGCGCAATCTGGAGGACACCGTCAATGTCAGAGGGCCTAACGTGGACAACAGACAGGGGAAGCGCCAGAGGAACCTCCTGAAACACTGGTGCAACTCGGAGGCTGGTGCTGTTCCATGGCAATTGGATATGATATGAAAACTCTTGTGACATGAACAATGTGTGTTGATGTGTTTATGTTTTCTAATGATAAGCATTAAGAAACAAAAATTCAGTGTCAAATTTAAATCATTTATTTAAAGAACATTAACCCCCAAAAATAACACCCGTTATTTCGTAAATCACAGAAATAATAATAGCAAATCAACATAACATGAAACAATTAAAGGAAATAATAATCATAATCACACATTCATACAAGTGCTCGGCCTCATCCAGGACCCCTGAGTTTTGACCATGATCGCCTTCAACTGCAATTACACAATAATAAACAATAGGAAATTAACAATTGTCTTTCACTTGCTATTCAATATCGTAGTATAGTCAGTATTTCTGATAACCTGACTCGCAGAGCTGCTGGTCTTGAATCAGGGACATGTAGGCAGAGTCCGCGGAGTTGAAGACCGAAGTGGCTTGGGGCGGTGGTGGTCCCCACTCACTGGGAGGTGGCTGCCAACCTCCATGCTGTGACTGGCACTCGTCCTGGCTCTGACACGGCTTCTTGCTCGAGGGGTGTTGCGACGAGGTCGTGTCACCAGTGACACTGAAAATACATTAAAAAATGAAAATGGTCAGATGGCTTCCTAGAGTTGAGACGAGTGATTTTGATCAAAGTTTGAACCGATCTAACTAGATCTAATTGTACTTTTGACTAACTTTCGTGCCAGCTATTGGTCAATTTTAGTAATGAGGCAAGTCTGGATATACGAGGGGTTGCCTAATTACGCACCAATTATAGTTATAATTCAAAGCAATAGTAATAATTAAGCTCACCATGACTGAATCGAGGGCTGTCTGGAGGGGGGTCTATTGGACCGGTCCTCACTGTCGTCGTCAGTTGAATCCGACTCGCAGAAAGGCATTAGGACCTTGTTGATGCCTTTCCGGGCCCGGCGAAAGTCCTTTAAACTCAGCCCCAGCAGCACACTTTTGACGTAGGCGGCGTAGGTGGTCCTTTCGGTGACTGGCTCGGGAGGCGGGAGTTGATCACGCAGCATCGTCAGCATGTCGCCGCTCTCCTTGGCCTTCCTCTGGAGGGTCGCCATGTCGGAGGACACCGACAGGGCTGGGGTGGGTTGACGTTCTGTGACGTTCTCATCAAACTCGTCAACTTCAACCCTCTCCTCCGCCGCTGCCCGCTCAGCCTTATCCAGGTCGCCCTGACTTTCGGCTATGATCGCCTTCAACTAGAAAGACACGAAATGACACAGGTAAACACAGCGTGTTTGGAAATTGACAATAAACAATTGTACAGACATTTATCTTTTACTTATTATTCAATATTGAAGTATAATTATATGATTAGTTCAATATCTGTATCAGTACTTACACTATTGACGGGCTTCGAGCGGTGGTTGACAGCACGGTGGAAAAATACAAATTTGTCTTTTATCCATGTCTCCCTCTCCGTCAATTGTTGCTGGCCATCCCCACTCTTCTTCTTGTCCAACCTGGTAGATATTATAAGCATACGGTAAGAATATGGTAAGTATATAAGTATATGGTAGGTATATGGTAAGTATATAAATTCCATTATTATTAAAGTCAGGGCAATTACTTGAAGCATTTTCCAAAATTTAAACGTAAATACTTGCCTTGTGAACATGTCCCTGAGGGACTTGAACCAGGTCCACAAATGGTCCACGCTGATCTGCAGTTCTGTGGCCTTGGCCTCGAGTATCCGTTGTCTCTTCGCCTTGTTCCTGTAATCTGTCTTCTGTGAGTTCCACAGCAGTTCGTTTTCGCGGAAAAACTCCACCAGACTATCCTCAACCGCCCGGTCCAGGATCCTGCAATCCTTTCTCTGCTTCTTCCCTCTCTTTGCTATGGTCGGACCGTCCTCATTGGGGTTTTCAGGGTGTTTAGGGTCTTCAGGGGGTGTCACATGGTGCGTTACTTCTCGGATGTGCTTTTCCTCCTGGTGTTCTTCTTCGTCCGAAGACATTGCTAGTGAAAGAGGCTTTGCATTCTTCTTACTTGCAGCGCTAGTAGCAGAAGCCCCCATCCCACCCTTTTTTCGTCTTGGCGGCATGATGCTGACTGTTCAAACTCACAAGAACAACTGAATTCACTATGAAATTTCCAGCGTTTTGTACCCGTTCGACCGTAAACATCACACGCCAGCAAAACGCTATTCTGTCGTTATTCACACGTTAGTCAGACGCTCAACACGCTCGTCTAACGTTGACAAATCGTTCGTCGCGCGCCAATGGCACGTTAGCACACGCTAATGGTTTTCAGGGGTATCTTACTTGGTCGCTTCTCGTGCGTTAGACACACGCTAGTCATGCGTTAGGCACTCGTTAATCACACGCCAGATGTGTCATCCTCATTCTAGAACGCTCAAAACTTGAACGATTGAAATGTTCAGAGAACGTTGACCAGAACGTCATGGTGTGACGGCCCCTTTAACAGATTAATTTGGCATGTCAAATTTACATATTTTTAATAGCATGTTGCTTTTCAAAACGGTATAAGGGAAAGTATATTATTCGGTACAGTCGGTATACTTTCCTGTTTTTGGGTCATGCGGCCTTTTAATGAGAGAAAGGTTTTATGGGACAGAATATTAATTGTCACTAATTAGAGTATCGAATCTCACCTGATTGCATTAAGGCAGTAGCGCAAGATATAGCACATATATGAAATACCAGAATCTACACTGAACATGCAAAGGAAGAGTGTTACGACGCCGTCTATATACAATAGTTGTTACTGAATGTTTTTTATAACACAGCCAATATTTTACTTTAAGCGAACCAATCAATCTTGTTATTGATATAGATTAATAAAACAATTTAATCCAAACAAAGCCAGCCGATCAATCTTCTTGTTGATATACATAAACACAACAATTAAATCCACGCATAAACGACTGTGTTCAGATCGCTTTACTTTGTATATTTGACCAAACGTCTGTCGGAATTTACAAATCGTAACTGTAATAACAAAGATTCTAGAATAAATGTAAAAGGAATAACCCTAATGTAAATGAAATAACATTGACCTTAAAGTAAATATAAAGGCAATGACCCTTAAGTAAATGTAATAGCAATGACCCTAAAGTAAATCTAATAGCTTTGACCGTAAATACAGGTAAAAAGAATGACCCTAAGGTAAATGAAATAACAATGACCTTAAAGTATATTAAATGACAATGACCCTAAGTAAATATAATAGCATTCACACTCAAGTAAATGGAATAGCAATGACCCTAAAGTAACTATTATAGCAATGACCCTAAAGTGAATGTAATAGCAATGACCCTAAACCATATGTAATATCGGTAACCCTAAAGGTCTTATCGAATTCATGTACTTTTACATGGTTGCATCTGCGATTAACGTTTTTAAACACAATTCTGACACTTGCACGTGTTGTATAATATGACAAAAACAAGATACTTGTCCAATATTTGCAAATTAATCAGCATGTGTACACCTTTTGTCTTGTGTTTTCTGATAACAATGCAAAAAGAAGGCTAGATCATGATAATCTCCAACGCAGATGCTTCATTTACTTCAGATAATATGACTTGACTCGCGCCGCCAATTTGGGAAAACATGTGTTCGTCAATTTGTCACTCGTAGCACCTGTCATAAATAGTTCTGGTTGATTGCCAATGCCATGCTTCTCTGGCCGTTTAGTAGTCTATCGGTCTACTAAGCAGAATCACTTTTTTAAAGAACCATGATACAGATATTTGTTAACTATTAACCCGCTACATATATATAATGGACTGTTCTTCCTTTGAATTAAGACTATTCCATTTATGTGACAAAGCGGTGTTTTTGGGGGGAAATGATTGATCAGCAGCCGGACATTGTAAACCCTGATCTGCCTGCGAGTTACATGCTGAGTTAACAATGGACGCAAATGCTATTATAGTCGTGCTTAGCGGGTTAATGATTAAGGGTTATGCTCTTGAACTTGATTTGAGCGATATCAATTCACTCATGTGTGCACGTTTCGTGGCATATTACATATTGTTTTGATAGTAATGCCTATGAAAAAGATCCAGGGATGTCATACCCATGAGGATATGCCTTTGTCACCTACCTTATACAAATTCTAAACCCTACAATTTATCTTATACACAAAGATGGGTGGCTAATGTCAAACAACTGAGGATATCCCTATGTCACCTAACATATACAAATCCTAAGCCCTACCATTCATCTTATACACAAAGATGGGTGGCTAAGGTCAAACCACTGAGGATATCCCTATGTCACCTACCATATACCATATACAAATCCTAAACCCTACCATTCATCTTATCTACATAGAGGGTTGGCTAATGTCATACCACTGCGGATATCCCTACGTCACCTACCATATATACATCATAATCCCTACAGTTCATCTTATCCACATAGAGGGATGGCTAATGTCATACCACTGAGGATATCCCTACGTCACCTACCATATACAAATCCTAAACCCTACAATTCATCTTATCCACATAGAGGGGTGGCTAATGTTATACCACTGAGGATATCCCTACGTCACCTACCATATACAAATCCTAAACCCTACAATTCATCTTATCCTCATAGAGGGGTGGCTAATGTCAAACCACTGAGGATATCCCTACGTAACCTACCATATACAAATCCTAAACCCTACAATTCATAATATCCACATAGAGGGGTGGCTAATGTCATACCACTGAGGATATCCCTACGTCACCTACCATATGCACATTCTAAACCCTACAATTCATCATATCCACATAGAGGGGTGGCTAATGTCATACCACTGAGAATATCCCTACGCCACCTACCATATACAAATCCTAAACCCTACAATTCATCTTATCCACATAGGGGGTGGCTAATGTTATACCACTGAGGATATCCCTACGTCAACTACCATATACAAGTCCTAAACCCTACAATTCATCGTATCCACATAGAGGGGCGGCAACTTGGAGCAAACAACACTTACTTCTCTTTGTATGCTAAGAAAGCAGCGAGACACGAGGAGAAGCGATGCGAGAACCCGATGTAAATAAGACGCGAAGGGTTGAAAAGGCGAAGTACAGAAGTGATTTTCTAGTGGGTGTGGGTGTATAAATAAATATATATAAAAAATCCGTGGTATGTTACCCCCTGGTTTAATGTATCAGTTTATGAGAAGTAATTAGTAACGCAACGCTATATTAAAAAGTCTGCATCCTCGTACCAAGATTCTTCTGATATAAAATACTAGGGCTACATCATTACTGTTAAATTGTTTCTCATTGACAAATCGAAGGCAATCGCCTTTCGGACATGTTTCACAGTTGGTGTCAAGTTTTAAAACGTGTGCAGGTTAGATTTAATGTCATCTAGATATTGTTTTATTTGATATAATCCGGATGCATGGGGTCATATTTTGACACGTTCAAAAAACATTTAGAGCGTTATAATGAGTGGTATGTGTGCAAAACGTAACATTCATCATGGTTTCATTCATTTTATTTGCTAACATGTTGTTTTTGCTGCTGTTGGCTTTCAGATAACACATAGTGTATTTTATTTTAAGTAAATGGCAAAGTGAAGTTTATCAAGATGTATCAATAGGTATTCAGTGAAAATATGTAAGTTTCCTCTGTTGTGTTTTCTGATTGTAATTATTGTGGTTCTCCTTTTCTAAGAGATATTAGCCTATTTTGTCCAGCCTTTGTATTTTGGGAACGGAGACTTGCGTGCTTGAATTAATCCCCAGTCTTCAGGTATATCATGTATAACATCTGCCAGAGTATACATGATTGAACTTTCGGCAACATTTTCCAGTTTACACCTTTATAAAATGACCTTAATCGGTTTTTAAATAAAGGAGAAGAATCAAGGATTGAGCGTTTGGTCTTGGGTTTGTAATGTGACTTTACTTGGTGGTAACATAATATGGGCAGGGTTGAACAATTTGAAATTTCAAACTATTGAAAGTTTTAATAAAAGGTTACACCCCTATCGAAATTGTACACGGGGTTTATCCAAAATCATTTTTGTCACGCGAAAATATTCCAAATGTATTATCTGAGACACACTGGTTTATATTATAGTTTATTTTTTATCACGCATGATTTTAATATTTTACAAGACATACAGCAAACTTTTCTTTAGAATACTCTATTTACAATCGATTTCTTCTTTGTAGGCGTGTCTTTAATTGTAAATTCATGTACACCAGCTCATGTCGAAATCGGGTATTTAAGCGAGCAAATATAGCATAGGAAATCATTTACTGTATATTTATCGACCAGGGCACATCGTACCTATACACAGGTAACAGTAATTTTTACAGAAAAAAAAAAGTTAGCTTCTTTCAGGGCTTGAAAACGCGACCTTCTGATTTCAAGTCCGGTGCTCTATCCACTGAACTACAACGCTACTTGAGACAATAGTATACTAACTACCATTTATTATGAGGCAAAATAACTTAAGATATTTAAACGCAACTAAAGATGGATCACTAAATATATAGTCCATATTGTCGCAAGTGTAAATTAACATTGCCTGGTGTAATATTGTATGTTATTAATATTCGCCTCAAATCAACCAAATCTCGACTTGTTATTTAGCGCCTGATGAGTTTGTATGCGCGCGCTTGTTATTACGTAATTCCTATTTAGTGTTAAAACTGCTACAATATACCAATAAATAGCAGTGGTCTAGTGGTTCAGCGTACAACTTTCAAAACTTACAAGTGCAAGGCTGTGGTTCAAATCCCGTTCCGGGCAACTGTTTTTTAATCACATATATTTTGGAGCCGTATATTTATCGATGTTACCTGTAAGGAGGCTAAATAAAAATGTGAAATTTTACGCATCGATTTCTCATTATATACCGACTTTTGCGATGTTCGTCGATTTGAAACTACTTCACACGTGACTCATTCATATTCATGAGTTATTACCAGTTAAAATAGGGCGTGTACAGCTTTAAATCTTGTATGTACACAATGTTGCTCATCACTAGACCTTTGATGGGATTGAGTTTGTGGTCGAATTCAAGGTCTCTGACCTGTCGCTGAAAACTGGATTCCGCTTATTTAACAGAACGGTTCCATGTACTCTTTTTTAAACGTATTTCATCGCGAGATCTCATCTGGGATTGGTTTGGGAGTCAATATTATGAAAGGCCAAGGTCATTGACCTTTAACTGAAAATTGATTTCTGCTCATAAAAAAAGCTGGATGTACCAGGACTGGGCTGATTTTGGGGTCAATAGTTTAAAGATAAAGGTCACCGTGACCTTTTACTGAAAATTGGTGAAAACATTATTTCCTGCAGTTTAATATATGTCACCATTAGGGATATAATATTGTGCAATACTTACTGTATTCTTTTTATCTATTTCCAGATTAGAAATGCCACGTAAGAAGTGTTGGCAGAAGGCTGTGACGAAGCAGGGCAACTACTTTGCCGGACAAAATGACAAGACCAATGTGTTTGACCTTGACAAAAGTACGGACGAGGAAGTGACCTCATTAAAAATACAGCGGCATAAGCCAAATGACCCCCTGACTGAGGTAGTGGCCTCGACTAAACACAGCCAAATGACCCCCTGACTGTGGAAGTGGCCTCGACTAAAACACAGCGTCAACAGCCAAATGACCCGACTAACGTGATTGAGGAAGTGGCCTCGACTAAAACACAGCCAAAAGACAGAACGTTACTGCTTTCAGCAGTAGAAAAAACATTGCTATCAAGCACTGCCAAAACAACTGCCAAAAATGCAAAAAGAAATGCCAAAACAACATTGCTATCAAAAATTGCTGTACAAACTGATGCATAAACTACCAAAATATCTGACAAAGAAACTGCCAAGATACCATTGCTTACAAAAAATGCCCAAAAAAATGCAAAAACAAGTCTGCTGAAGAAAAACTTACATTTGGAAGTACACAAAAAGGTACTCCCAATTTTTCAGATAAAACAAGAGGTAGACAATGTACATGCATATCATTGGTAATGCTTGTAACAGCTCTTGAAGATAAAAACATGTCATCTGACATTATTATATGTCACTTCAAATTGGTGATAAATTGTACAAATATGTTGTAGATTCCCATAAGAAAGAGAACAAATTCCAAAACAACTACTTTGGCTTTAATGAAATTCCAACTGTTGTTTCAACAACTGATTGCATACATGTTTTATCTAAGGAAACACCAATATCAGGACATGTTTTACCTTCTGATGATGATATGGTGTCGCTGGAACAAGGGCTTAGTTTGAACTTTGAGACTGCACAATGTGCACTTATTATGGTACTTGATAACACCGCCTTTGAAATTCAGCCGCTACAGTCCTCATTTTCAAAGAAAAACAAAGTAAACACAAACAGAGATAGTGACTCAATGCTTAGACAATACTTTGATAACCAAACAGTTCAAAATCTAAATAAAAAACTCCAATCGGTGTCGAAAACCTCGGAGAGTAAGCTGTCAAGAAGGGAATATATGGGAGAACTTATAAAGCGTAATAGAGCTCAAGTGACTGCAAATGAAAGAACAGTTGAAAAAACAAAACAAGCTACTTATAAAAGAACAGTAAGAGCAAATCTTGAAAAAAGGAGAGTTGAAAGGCAGAAGCAATCGGAATACAAAGGAACTGTCAGAGCAGATCCTGAAAAAAGAACAGTTGAACAAAGGAGCAATCTGATTATAAAAAAACAGTCAGAGCAAATTCTGAAAAGAGAAGAGTTGAAAGGCAGAAGGAATATGATTATAAAAAAAAATGTCAGAGCAGATCCTGAAAAAAGAACAGTTGAACAAAAGGAGCAATCTGATTATAAAAAAACAGTAAGAGCAAATCTTGAAAAAAGAAGAGTTGAAAGGCAGAAGCAATCGGAATACAAAAGGACTGTCAGAGCAGATCCTGAAAAAAGAACAGTTGAACAAAAGGAGCAATCTGATTATAAAAAAACAGTCAGAGCAAATTCTGAAAAGAGAAGAGTTGAAAGGCAGAAGGAATATGATTATAAAAAAAATGTCAGAGCAGATCCTGAAAAAAGAACAGTTGAACGAAAGGAGCAATACGGTCAGTGCAAATCCAAAAAAAAGAAGAGTTGAGATGCAAAAAGAACGGAAAAGTAAACAGTTGCATCGTTCTGACCCATTAAATAAAGAAATGGAAAGAGTATACAAAAAGCAACAACGATTAAATAAAACCTTTATTTTATATATGAAGAATCAGTCAAACGGAGGAAAAAGAAGGAAAGTGAAACACTAGATGACTGTATTCGTAAACTCCACAATAATGTGAAAAAAGGACCAACCTTCATTTGCACTTCATGTCATCAAACTTGGTTTGCTCACTCAGTCACACGTGCTGAAAGACTCCAGAACACATCTCAGCAGAAATTGTGGATAAAGTATTAACACATTATATGTCTGAAGATAATAAAGAATTGATTTGTCATACTTGTTTAACAGCATTAAAAGAAAGTAGATTCCCGAAACTATCTGTTGCCAAAAAAATGTATTTTCCAGAAAAAACACATCAGCTTGAACTTCACCAACTTGAAGAAAGACTAGTTGCTCTAAGAATTCCTTTCATGCAAATCAGAGAGTTACCTAGAGGGGGTCAGTTGTCAATAAAAGGCAGTGTTGTTAATGTACCTGTCGACATTCAGCCAGTTGTGAATGCTTTGCCGCGGCCATTTGATAACAATGTCACTGTCTCAATGAAGTTGAAGAAAAAGCTTTGTTACAAAAAATGTGACTTTGTAGAAAACGTTCGACCTTTTTGTGTTCTTGCTGCTTTACACTGGCTTATGAAAAACAGTGATCTGTACAAAAACTGAGGTATACATATTAATGAGAGATGGGTGGACAATATGAATGCAACTAGTTTAGAAATCTTGCAAGAGTTTACTGATGAAAATGATCAGTCTGTCGAAGTGAACATGAATGAAACACAACATAAAAGTACATGAAATAATGATAGTCTTTGGAACCAACAAGTTGACTATGATTCTGACCATTTCAGTGAAATAGATGAACAAGAAAATTATTCTGGTAATGTGGATACGTTGCTTGATAGATCGGATCCAAGTGAAAACACATACACATTTGCACCAGGCGAGGGACAGCAGCCAATTGGCTTATATTTTGACCCCGATGCTGAATATTTAGCTTTTCCTTGTATATTCTGTGGCCAGAGAAGATCTGAAAACGAAGACAGGAGTGTTCCAGTGCACTATAGCGACATTGTAAAGTGGGAACTAAAAAGTGTTGATAGAAGGGCAGCCAATAATGTTCCAAAAATTTTCTTTAAGATGAAGAAACTTCAAATGAAGCAAATAACAGACAAAGTACATTTAGCATTGAGGAGGTGCAAAACAAAAGGAAAGAATTTGACCGTTGGTAATGTTTTACAACGAACCCTCTTAAACAATCGTGTGCATTTAGATGAAGGTTATTACATTTTCAGAACATTAGGAGGCTCACCTCCTTATCAGGAAGCACGAAAAAATATTGTGTTTGCGATGATAAGACAACTCGGATAACCCACTTGGTTTGCTTCACTCTCGTCAGCTGATACAAGATGGACTGATTTGTTGAGAATTTTAGCAGAATTGAATCTTGGGAAAAAGTTGACAGAAGAGAAAATAGACAAAATGACTTTGCTTGAAAAATACAAAACTTGTCCAGAAAGATCCTGTCACATGCTCTCGTTACTTTGATCATCGTGTGCAAGAATTTTTTGGTACAGTCTTGAAAAGTAATTATGAACCAATTGAAAAACTCTCCGATTATTTCTATCGAGTTGAATTTCAACAAAGAGGTTCACCCCATATTCATATGCTGATGTGGATAGATGGAGCACCCAAATACGGAAAAGACCCTACTACCACAGTTATACAATTCATTGATCAATATGTATCATGCTCAAATGATGTTGACGAGGAACTGTCGAATCTGGTTGATATTCAGACGCATAAACATTCAAAATCATGCAGGAAAAAGGGAAAAGGAATATGTCGCTTCGGGATCCCACTGCCACCGTTCGAAGAAACGATGTTACTTGAGCCGTTAGAAGAAGGTGTCGATCACAAACAACGCAAGAAGTTGTTTTCAGAGATTCAAGAACAACTAAATGAAATGAAAGATGTAGATAATATATCATTCACTGATTTTCTGAATGACATTCATGTCACAAAGAGTGACTATATCAATGCCATCCAAAGTTCGTTAGATGCCCCAACAGTGCTATTGAAAAGACAACTGTCTGAAATTCGAGTAAATGCTTATATGACGAATATAATGAAAGCATGGGAAGCAAATCATGACCTTCAATTTGTGCTCGAACCTTATATGCATGTGCTGTATATAGTCTCTTACATAAGCAAATCTCAAAAAGGTATGAGCATATTGCTTGACCAAGCATGTAAAGAAGCAAAACAGGGGAACACTGACCTAAGGAAACAAGTCAGGCACATGGGAAACCAGTTTTTGAATAGTGTTGAAGTCAGTGCACAGGAAGCATCATACCTGACTCTCCAGTTACCACTGACAAGATATACACTAGATGTTACATTCATAAATACATCGGAATCGGAAGAACGCACCTTTCTGTTGAAAGATAAATCAACGTTAGAATAATTGTCACCTGATTCGACTGATAATGTGTCTGATAATATTATCAACAGATATTCCAAAAGACCCGGACTACTAAAGCATTACTGTCTAGCAGATTATTTATCAGAATTAGAAGTGAAGTATCCAAAATCGGAAACAAACGACTCCTGTGATTGGGATATGAATGATGATGACAATCAAAATGTTGCTGCACTGTTTGAAAATACTAGTAACATCGAATCCAGAAAAATCAATATTACATTAAAAAACGGTATTGTAATTAGACAAAGACAGAAGCCGAAAGTGATTCGGTATGTGCGATTCTCAAAAAAAACTGATCCAGAAAATTACTATAGAGTGAGCATCAATGGAGGAATGAGAAGAGAGATATTATTGGAACGTTTGATTCCTTTGAAGAACATTACAATACCTTAAAGAATTTCATTGAAAGCAAAACAAAACGGTATGAACATAATGCAAATGAACTTGATATGGCTAGAGAGAGAGAGCTCAAGACGAGCTTAACTTTGACAGTGCTGCACCTGATAATGAACAGCATGAGGCAGATGATGTTGATGACGAAAGTGAAAGATTTGTATATTTCAACCCAGACAGGCCAGAAAACCAAAAACGCTATGACATAGGAATTGACATTGGACTGTCTGCAAGAGGTGTTGATGTGACGCAAACCAGAATGTCAACAGATGATTATATGAAGAATGTTCGATCTTTGAATCCCGAGCAAATGGTATTTTTCCTGCATGTACTGCAGTGGATACAACTCAAGAAAGACACGTTGCATTTGTTTTTGACTGGTGGAGCAGGTGTTGGAAAGTCTGTATTAATCAGAACACTGAACGAAGCTATCAGTAGGTATATGTGTACTGCTGAAGGAGAAAATCCAGAAAACTGCCGAGTTCTTATGTGTGCACCAACAGGAAAGGCTGCTTACAATAAAGATGGGATAACAGTTCATTCAGCTTTTAAGATCCTGCAAGTCAAGGTTTCAACTACAAACCACTAGACAGTGATTCCCTTAACACAATAAGAACACAATATAGGGATTTATCTGTCGTAATGATTGATGAGGTATCTATAGTAGGAAACAATATGTTGAACTTCGTTAATGAGATATTAAAGCATATCATGGGTAGCAAAGAATACTTTGGTGGCGTTCAAATGATCCTTACTGGAGACCTATTCGAGCTAAAACCGGTCATGGATGGTTGGATTTTTCAAAATCTTAAAACCGGCTTTGGACCACTAGCTTCAAACCTTTGGCAAGACATGTTCCTTCTTCATGAATTGACACAAATAATGAGGCAAAAAGATGATTTGAATTTCTCTGAATTGCTGACTCGATTACGTGAAGGAAATCAAACAAAAGAAGACATAGCTGTCCTTAAAGACAGAATTGTTACTGCAGACAACACCGATTATCCTAAAACTGCCCCACACCTGTTTCGGACAAATAAAAGTGTTGATCTATTTAATCAGAACCTTTATATTGCAACATAATCAGAAAAAACTAGCATCAAGTCGCTAGATACCATTCATCTACAGTCAAACAAAAACCTATAGATAGACTGCCAAAAGATGCTTCCAAAACGACAGGACTTTCATCTACAGTTCATATTGCACTTGGTTTGAAATATGATTTGACGGCAAACTTAGATGTATCAGATGACCTAACAAATGGCTCAACATGTACAGTGATGAAGATAGACAGAAGGCAATAAAACACACAAAGACCAAGTATTATTTGGCTATTGTTTGACAGTTAATCAATAGGTAAGCTTAGTAGACAAAAATACAATCATCTGTACAATCAGCAAATTGATAAATCCTGGACACCGATATTTGACGTGAAGAGGTCTTTCTTGTATTTAAGAAAAAACGTCATGCGTGTTCAATTTCCATTCAGGATTTCTGCAGCTAAAACTATTCACAAGTCACAAGGTGACACAATGGACCAAGCAGTGGTAGATATGTCAGCTCAACGTTGTTTCCCACATATTCACTATGTAGCCTTCAGTAGGGTGAGGAATCTGTCTGGATTGTACATATTAAACCTAAATGAAGAGAAAATTTCTGTATCAACTTGTGTTACAAATGAAATGGTACGACTTCGAAAAGAAGCTACTCTGGCTTTGTGTTATAATAAATACTGATAAAGGTGATCCTTTGGGAGCAACAAACACAATTAAGAGAATAAAGCAGCAGACTCGGTTTTATTTAGTCTGTTCATGAGAAGTAATGAAAGAAGCATTACCTCTCACGCCCCCGAACACCGGCTTAAGCGGTATTCTACTTCAAAGCCACCTATATTGTACAATTTCAACTCAGATTCAGTCAAAACATCTTTCCTAAATTGCCTATCGTTAATGTGCCATATTCTTGATATAAAAGCAGATCGCAATTTGAAAGCAGCAGATATCATTGGAGTAGCAGAAACATGGCTGTTGATGCAATATAATGATGACATGCTTGCTATGGAAGGGAACACCATGTACAGAAAAGATGGCTTGGCAAAATCACCGACTACTAGACCTCACCGATGGATAGTCATGTATGTGAAGGACAATGTTCACGTTGTTTTGGTTAAATATCATTCAGATATCAATGTTGAATACATTCTTTTGAATATGCTACTACATGAACACTCCTTACAGGTTGCCACAGTGTACAGGTCACCATCTTGTACTTCATCAGAATTTCAGAATTCGCTGTTGTCAAATTTGTATCCTCTGATTAAGAAATAATAAATAAGTACCTGTGTTTTATCGGTGAATAAAATACAGTTAGGAGTTCGGATGCGTAGTAAGTAAATCACGAGTGCGTTAGCACGAGTGATTTAATTTCTCGCATCCGAACGACTAACTGTATTTTATTCACCGATAAAATACAGGTCCGTATTTATTAATTCGATTCTAACACAACAATTACCCCATTATTTACGCTATTGTTGGGTCACTATATATTATCTCGGAGGTCAAGGTAATCAGGCTGCTATGTTTACAGGCTGTTCCATTAGGCGGCCCCGTATGCAAAGTTCTGCGTTTCAATGCACTAGTTTTTACGTGACAAACAATTAAGTCATTGCTTACGTCATATAGCTTTCGCTGTATGACGTCAAACGTTCTCACCTTGTTCAAGATGCTTATTAATGTTATATGTACATGTGCATATGATGGGTTTATTTCGGGCATGTGCACGGCTTGTGAGAATGGCAATTTTGTTGTTATTAACATTTCATTAAAATTACTGTTCAGTTTGTCTTCGTCACGTATATTTACCAAGTGACGTCATGTAACGTGGCGCTTCCAACGGATGAAATATACGCGGGGAATTAATGTAAAGGCTGTGATTTATCGTAGAATAACATACATCTGTCTCCCTTCTTTGTGTATATGAAAGACTGCAGAGGTCGTGTTAGAATCAATATTAATTCTCCTTTTGTCATCCAATGTGATTTTAATTATGACATACTTAAAAATCAAAGGCATTACCTTGACTTCATGCAGAACACATTCAATTGCCGACAACTCATAAACCAACCCATGACTCTGGGTCTCTACTGGACCACATATTTGCTAATGTAGATGGTGCACAATCGGATGTTATTGATATCGTGTGGTCAGACCACAACCTCATCTATGCTGTATTACAATTACAGTAACACAACGGCCTGTGTAGTTTTGCATAAAAAATTCATGCATCAGTAAAACCCAGCCGATGAATTCCCCGCATTCTTGTGGGCGGTGGTTATATTATCTTATTCGGTTTCCACCAAAAACTATGCCCCCTCTACTGAATGGT
Source organism: Cyrtodaria siliqua (assembly GCA_037043455.1). Classification (NCBI taxonomy): domain Eukaryota; kingdom Metazoa; phylum Mollusca; class Bivalvia; order Adapedonta; family Hiatellidae; genus Cyrtodaria; species Cyrtodaria siliqua. The sequence continues at coordinate 65,320 of JAWPHD010001519.1, read as the reverse complement.
GAGGAGGTATATAGTGTTAGCCTTGTTTGTTTACTATTTAATGGGTAAGACCTACATTTGGGAAAGCGGCCTTTGAACTATGAGTTTGTCAGTAATATATTACTTAAGAATAAAGGATTTGTAAAATTGGTATTGTTCATGCTTTACATAATGAGAACATGAAAAACTATATCTAGTCATCCTAGGTCGAAAACATGAATCGTGCAAATCTTTTGTCCATAAGTATATTTTATTGATTGCGTCTTTAGAATAGTTGAATCAACTTAAACTGACACCGATCTCTAACTAATGGACTACAACTTGTTATAATTTTAATAACGTTCATGTATTTCCATGCTATATTTTTGAAAGAAGCGTACCACTTAACTAGACTATGTATGCACATGTTCATTTTTGTTCTATAAATAACATTAATTAATCTACTAGACTACATTTGGATATGTACTTAAAAAGTCATTGAAAATGCTAGCCACATTTCAGTCACATTGGAGAAACATTCTATGTGACAAATTTCCTGAATTAAATATTGGTTATACTCGTATTCCATGGTTTAAAATGATGTAACATCACGGTTTTTAACCAATTATTTCGAAACTTTACAGGATGTTTACCTATCAAGATGTGCATATCAGTTTGCCAACAAAATCAACTTTGTGTTAGCAAAGTTAAGGTCCCTTTTTATTAAGATTTGATGTTTTGTATGGATTGTATTTAATGGGGGCATCCATGTCCCATGGACACATTCCTAATTTCAACTGTATCATGCATAATTGAATATATATGTTTGTGATGCTAGAAATGACGGTTATTGTTATAAAGGTCATTAGCCTATTATACTTTTCTTTAACTGTACAACAAAAGGTAAAAACATGAGCCCATTTTTCTTACATAATCTGTCATTAGATTACATCTACCATTTGCACTATATCATCAATGATTATTAATATGCTCCCCGGGTGGTTGCCGGGGTAGAATACAACCACTGCAAATCCCGCTAGATGCAGAGGGGTAGAAACCCATCTTCATCTTAATTTTGTCATTTTTTTATCATGCTCATTCAAGGTTTTCTTCATGACACCGCACATGCAAATGTGAAATCGTGGCTCCATCGTAAATGGAGTGTCTACAATAGAATGTGCAGCAACTCTGCAGGTTAGAAGGGTCTAGGCCCATTCTCCATATTTTTATCTAAAAGAGCCTGGCATGTTTATCCCTGTTTGGCACCATATAACCTTCTTGTGTTAGTACGCAAGATCAGTATCAGTCATGATTTTAACTTAAATCTGCATGCATATATTTAAATAAATGTAAAAAAAAAAAAAAGAGAATTTAATTATACCTCCGCTTTCACACAGTGAAGTGTTTGCTTATATTTAATCACATTGTCAGTAAAGTCGCGTCACGTAACACATTTTGGTCGCGTTCTTAATTATAGCCCAGCTTTCAGAAAGTGAAATGGGGGATATATTGTAATCACGTTGTCCTTAACGTCGCGTCACTTTACACACTCTTGTCGTGCGCGTCCTGTCATGTCGCGTCCCGTAACGACCATTTTTCAAACACTTTTGAATGGGTTGTTCCCAAACTTCATATACACATAATAACTGATGACCTTATGTCCCTCTACATCAGCCATTGTTGATTGCATAATTTATTACCGAATTATGGCCCTTTGACATTGTTTAAGCGAGAGTATTCATCACCTTCAGTGATAGTTCTAGTGTTATCTTAGATATTCTACTGTAGGGTTAAATGATATATTGTCAGGGCAATATCATCAGCAATTAATAATATGCCAAATAAGATTGTTTTGAACTTTTCTAATAATACGTAACGATTCGTAAATGTGAAAGTTATGTAGACAGTCAAGATGTTCATGTGTCACTTTAAATACATGAGCTGTTATGAAAGTTTTAAAATTAATATAACGATAAAAGATGATTAATTAGATGAATAACAGACTTTGTATACTAGATAGTATTATTAATATTATTTGTTAACTTCCTCAGGTGTAGCTTTACTTGTGTTATCATTTTCCTGTATAATGACACAGTTTGGCGAAGATGACGTGAAAGACTGTAATATGAAGATAGCGATATGGTCAGATTTAAAGCACCTGGTCTGTGAACACTTGATTAAAATGACATGCACTTTTAATAGACAAGGATTCTTCACATTACCAAAAATTAAAACAATGGTAATATTATATCGTTCTAGATGGTAACAGACAGTCAGGAAGAACATAGTTTTACAACATCTTGGTCACATCAGCTTTCTTTCAGAGAACAGCTCTGCCATTAAATAAAAACGGGAAAAAAGGTCCAATAGAAACTACAGCACCCTAATATAATGGCACTGTACACTCGCACTGTATTACAAAGAGCAAATTAAATATACAGTGAAAAGGACAATACACATCACAAATAGTGGTGAAGACGGTTATCGACTTCAAACGGTCAGCAGCCAGATAACAGATAACAGCTTCGACATAACAGCTTTGTCGTTGCATTACAATTCTCAGCATAAGAGCTTGGAGATAACAGCTTTGGTTTTGCATGACATTTCTCAACAATAACAGCTTTGCCAAAGTCAACATTGGTTCTGTGTTTAGGTTATTGTTCAGCAAAGTTGTTGAACATATAATGATCGGACATATCGTAAACTGCAACAGGCAATATCAGGATATCAACATTTAAGAAGTCTATCCACAGAATATATTGACTTCAGTTAGTTTCAGAACTGTGGTAATTGTTTACACATACTCCGAGCTATGAAAGGAAATATTAATGTTTTGATCCAGAATTATTGAAGCATCATCGGTAGCGCATACAACTTCAAGTTTGATAATTTTAAACTTGAAAAGTTGCACAAGAACAATTAAGCTGTAATACCAATGGGTTTCGAATTTCATGTATTGTTCAGCAAGATTTATACAAAACGATTTATTCCAAATTTTGCAACAGACTATCCACTAGCATTTCCATATTAAAAAAATCATTCTGCAAACAGAACTGAATTCATATATGCGCATCAAGACCATATATAACATGATCTCGTCATGAAAGGAAACGCCTAGTGTTGTGTTCCAGTATAAGTGAAGAAGTGTCATAAATGAAAGTGCAAATATCTTCCAAGTGTGACCATTCCAGGATCGCAAAACTTATTCTGTGCCATAAACGCTTACAAAAATAACCTCAACTAAAGATAACTGGACATGATTACTGAACATCCAACAAATGAAAAGGAACTTTAAACCACTTCTATAAAGATGATATGAAAAGTGTGCAAATAGAAACGTATATATACATGGAATATACAGTTTTTACCATCGATTCAATGTTTCTGATATAGACAAAAAAAAAAGTTTACATTAAACGTTCAAATGGATCAAATCTCAAAAACAGTTTTATTTTATCATGTACACTTGAATAATCCCTGTGGTGTGGTTGCCAGGGTACAATACAACCACTACAATCTCACAGACACACTGTCACATGCAGAGGGGTAGGACACCTACCCACATTCATATTCATTTTGTCATTTTTTATCGTGCTCATTCAAGGTCTTTATCATGACACCGCGTATGCAAACGTGGAAATGTGGCTCCATCGTAAATGGAGTGTCTACTATAGAATTTGCAGCAACTCTGCAGTTCTGCAGGTAAAAAGGTTCCAGGCCCATTCTACATATGTTATCTTGATGTAAATTGAGGATGAGCCTGGCACTTTCATTCCTGTTAGGCGCCATATAACCTTTCATGTGTTGGTGCACCGTAAAATTCAATTCACTTCAGTTCAATCCATGTACACTTGAATAGAAAAATGGTCACCGTGTCATTTAAAATACAGACTGGTTATTCATTTATTTTTGTTTAATCATATTTATTTTTTAAATTGAAGTTGTGCAGGCCTAAAGCAATATACATGCCTGTGTTATTTTTCATACTGATTCTCAAAACTTCTTGCATTTTGTTTTGGCAAGGTACAGAAGATAATTAATAGCAAGGATAGCACAATTTTTTATATTATTTACTATCTGAAACCATAATGTTACTTGCATTTTGTTTTGGCAAGGCACAGAACAAAACAGATAAAAACAATTTTTAATATCTAATACTGTAGCTATTGAATTACCAATATGCTTCAGTTATACAACTTGATTATGACGATTTCATCTATTTTATAAATGTAAATAGAGTTTATGCAACATAATATGCAATTCTGCAGTTCTGTAGTTGAGAAAATTCTAGGTACATTTTGGATATATATTTTTAAATTTAAAAGGATAGAGCTCTCAGAGTGTTCGTTTTTCATGCCACCATATGACCTTCTTGTGTTGGTGAGCAGTAAAACCAAATTCAACTCGTCTGTTTTGGGAATGTTTTGAGTAAAACAAAACGTTGAATGTACTGTTAATCAATCCTGCATATTATGTTGCATTATAAAGTATATATATATATATATTTATTTAGGGTTTCCCCTTTTCATTCCTGGGTAAGAATAGTGCAACTGCCTATCCAAGCAGAGATGTAAAACCACCCAAATTCTTGTTCATTTTGCCATTTTTGTCATGTTCATTTATGCGTTCATTATACCTGTATTGTTTCAGGTGTATCATTGCTCGAGAAATGGTTCTATCCCCATTCTGCATATCTTTATTTCGATGTAAATTGTTCATCCCTGTTGGCATCAAAACAACAACCATATATTCTGTATATCATCATAATTACCTTTTTAGTTCTCTGCATGGATAAAACGAAAATATCATTAGACCCATAGAAAGCTTTAAGAAAACAATGTATTTTGATATATACATCTGTATGACCTTAATAATATATGTGCATTCTTTTTGGTACATTTCGAAGAGTCACAAAAACATCAACTCAGTGTTTCACTCGTGCCTTTTTATATTAATAACTTTGTTATATAGAAAACTGTTACACATCATGAAAACATTAGGTCTGAAAATTCATCATTTTCTCATGGAAACAGAAGCACTGCGAATCCCGCTAAGGACAAATCACTTCATGTTCATTGTCTTTTTTGTCATTCTCATTAAATGTTTTCATCATGACCCTGCATGGGAACGTGGCTGCATCGTAAATGGAGTCTCTAGAATTTTCAGCGACTCTACAGTTCTGCTGGTTAGATGATTCAAGGCCGATTCGCCATATTTTATCTCGATGTAAATGGAGGATGAGCGTGGCATGTTCATCCCTGTTTGGTGTCATATAACCTTTCTTGTAAACCCAATTCAGTTCAATTCAACTAATGAGTGATGGCAGAAAAACATGCCTCCAACATCAATGTAGTATTTACAACACAATTATATATTTAAATATATGAAGGGTAGATTTGCAATGTCGTTTGCTGTCAATGCCATTTATGTGACATTTACTGATGGTGTACTGTAAAACCCATTTCTACTTGATTAGTTAGCATGCAGTCATGTACCATTAATTGCAATACTGTTAATAGATATTATATTACAGTACTGTTGTTCATTTTTGTTTATCTTTAGATAAGTGTTAAATAAATTGATATACTTAGCATTGTGTGTACTGTTCTTTGTTAAAGCCAATATATTATACTATATTTTTCTTATTTTGTCTTTATGTTAAACGTAGGTACATTACATAGTAAAACACTAAAACTGACAGCAAAATGAATTCCAGAGTGAATAATTTCATACAAAACTTTCAGAAAACCATAAATTATAGTCCGACTTATAAGAGCCAGCAGAGCGTCCACAGGCCCGCTTGGGCCTCTTGTTGGTTGTAAAATCAAGAAACTACTGCCATAGACACAATATTTTATTAAACACACATCAATAACAGTCGAAAATCTTAATTGCGTAATGAATAAATGAAATTAGGGGTCAAGCCCGTAAAGTCCCATAATGTCAGTATATCTTGTATACAGTGTTATTTAACTAAAAAACTTGCTAAACTTTTTTCCCTCAGTATATATTATCGTAAAGAAAGCTTGTGAGGCCATGTACCTAGTTTCAGTAAGTGAAGATGTTTTCAGTCAGCCAGTCAGTCAGTTGTTTGGTAATTATGCTATCTTCAGCAAAACAACGTTTTCAGAAACCACTATCCGTCTTTCCTTCCATCCGCCACACTTTGTTTTCAGAAGCTGTTGTTTGGTAATTTTTCAATCTGTCTTACATAAAAAAGTATAAGAAAACATGTTTAAAAGATTATTTATTTTCCCCAAGTCGAACACTAAAATTGTAACAGTTATGTTCATCTGTTTCTGTGACACATGCGTACTATGTAACTGTTACTACATTTACCATTTTACCCCAAAATAGACTTAATTTTAAACAGTCTGTGAATGTTGCCTTTTTTTAGGATGGGCAATTTACAATATCCATTTTGCCATTGAAACTATGGACTATTCAATTAAAAAATATCCGGGACTGCAGGAAGGCAATATAATCAACATCTATTTGTGAACCCTATTTTCTGAAATTAGGTTCTTTAAACTTAATTTTGGAATCTATGGGTGGGTGTTAAATTTCAAAACTGCCTTCCTGGGGTCCCATGTATGTTTTAATGGGATAACCCTACTCTGCATCAGTGAGGGCAAATGTGAATAGGTTTATAACTAGGTTACTGTTATATGACACGGTGTATGTTGCTGCTTCTGTATTCGTCGTATATGACACGGTGTATGTTGCTGCTTCTGTATTCTTCGTATATGACACGGTGTATGTTGCTTCTTTTGTATTCTTCGTATATGACACGATGTATGTTGCTTCTTCTGTATTCTTCGTATATGACACGGTGTTTGTTGCTGCTTCTGTATTCTTCGTATATGACACGGTGTATGTTGCTTCTTTTGTATTCTTCGTATATGACACGGTGTATGTTGCTTCTTCTGTATTCTTCGTATATGACACGGTGTATGTTGCTGCTTCTGTAGTCTTCGTATATGACAAAAAACATTAGATCTGACTCCTTCATTTCCAGAATCGAGTATTTAAAGGTGAATGAACACCTTTTTTTGTAGTATTATCAATTAACAAATGTAACTCTTAAACATCATATGAACACATTTCTTGATAGTCCTAGAGAGAAACACATATTCAAAACCGCTACTAAGTTGTATGTAAAAATAAGTATTATTTGCATGACATAGATACTACTTTATCACTGCGTGACTGCACGGGGAAATGAGGTAAATCTGAACTGTAAAGCTGCACAACTATTGCCAGATAATTGATAAATACATTTACCTGTGGATTAATTTACCTGTTCAAAGTTTTCTACGTCATCAAATAAAATCTTATTCTCACTTTTCACAGATATTGCAATGTGTGAATTGTAAATATCTAATGTTGTGTATTGATTCCGATTTAAATAGATATAAACATGTTTATGAAACAAAACATGGCCGGAGACCTTTAAACAGTTTCGGAAAGTCTGCTTGCACAGCTGAACGGAAAATACCGAGCAATGAATATGATGTTTATGTCATAGAGGATCTTACATGAGTACTCATTCATTTTTGGATTTATTAAACGAATTGGCAAAATGATAAAATGCGAGGCTCTTGCCGAGCATTATATCATTTTTGCTAACGAGTTTAATAAATTCAATAATGAATGTGAACGAATGTTAGATTCTATTTATTACATAACTTATAACGTCACATTACGTCAGAAAACGTACATTAACGTGGCGTCCATGACGTCATTAAGGTTATGTTATACCACTAGTGGAATATCGAAAATAGTGAATGGTGTTATTACACTCCCACACCACATGTCATGTGATAATTGACCTTATTAAACTGTCACACCAATAGTTATGTGATAAATATGTGTTATCAGTATTTGAGCATCAAGTAACTGGCAGTAAGGAATGAGATATGAATTCGTCTACATTTGGAGCATTTGTAAACAAGTAAGTTAATTAATGGGCTATTCTTTTCTCGGCATAGACCTTGCTTTGATGGTGACGACATACAGTGTCCGTTTCCCATTATTGCTGAGTTTGATTCCCCGAGTCCTGGCTGAGTACTGACAAATGACAAAGCTGAGTACTGACAAAGCTGAGTACTGACAAAGCTGAGTACCGGCAAATGACAAAGCTGAGTACTGACAAAGCTGAGTACTGACAAAATGAAATATATTTCCAGTGGGTTTATATTGCCCCAGGTCAATACCTGGTGGGTGCGATTTGAAGTATATCGATACCAAGGGCTGCAGGCCCACGGTTTCAATGTGTTCCCAAATGCAAGGTTTTGATTTCACACAATATAAACCCGCTGGAAATATATTTCTTATCAGACTTTTATGTAACATGATAAACATTTTGTCGAGAGATTGAACAAACTACAAACAAATTCTCACAATTTACAATTTAAGCCTATCTCTTGACATCAAATGAGAAAAATAAGCAGCTTCATTCTATTAAATGTGTTGTTGGAACGTAGCGTCGCTTAAAATAATGTATTCCATTGCGTTGCTGCTTTGCATCTGACGTTAAAAATGACATCTCAATGGTTAACACGTTTTCTGGCGTTTAAAATGACGTCTTAACGTTTGGCGTTTCGGACCTCTGAGGTCTCAGAAGACCTCCCCAATAACCAATTAGCACTGAGTATTTTAATAAACAATGTTAGATTGTTTTTCCTCATTCATTAATGTTATAGTTATGGATCTATTTTATATTCTAACACGACATCAGCGGTCTTTCATATACAAAAAGAGGAGAGACAGCTGTTGAATGTTATTCTACGATAAAATACAGCTGTTTCATTAATTCCCCGCGTATATTTCATCCGTTGGAAGCGCCACATTACATGACGTCACTTGGACAAACTCAACAGTAATTTTAATGAAATGTTAATTACAACAAACTTGCCATGCTCCCAAACCGTGCTCATCCCCGAACTAAACCCGTCATATGCTTCAGTACATATAACATTAATAAGCATCTTGAACAAGCTGAGAACATTTGACGTCATACAGCGCAAGCTATATGATATAAGCAGTGACTTAATTGTTTGTCACGTGACTACTAGTATATTGAAACGCAGAACTTTGTATACGGGGGGGGGGGGGGGGGTGGGGGAACAGCCTGTAAATATAGCAGCCTGATAACCTTGACCTCCGATATAATATATAGTGCCCCAACACGTAAACAATGGGGTTATTGTTGTGTTAGAATCGAAATAATAAATACGTACCTGTATTTTATCGGTGAATAAAATACACTTAGTCGTTCGGATGCAAGTTTTTAAATCACTTGTGCTAACGCACTCGTGATTAAATTACTACGCATCAGAACTCCTTACTGTATTTTATTAACCGATAAAACACAGGTACATATTTATTATTTAATAACTGTACACGTTTCTATATTGTTGCTATTATATTGCCTTTGTGTTACAGGAGATTCTGTAGATTTTGCCATGTTGGTCAAGTCGTGCCTGTGCCTAGCTTTATTCTTCACATATCCAGGTATGTACATCGCAGAATATGTATTGTGTATTGTGATCATCATTGAATTGAAACTATCAAAATAGAATAATTATATGCTTCTGACACATTCTTGCTTTATAAACTGATAAAAAAAAATACTTCTTAGTTTAGACTTTACTGTAAAATACTTATATTTTCATTTCAACAAATTCATCAAGTTTCTTTATTTGATGTACATTTCCTCTATTGTCATTCTTAATTCTAATCGGCTTATTTTTATTTTTATTAATGATGTTTCCTGTGATGAAAATTATGGACGGTTATTTGATATATGATGCACACAATCATATATGGAAAGGTGTAAGTATACAAGGAAATTATGAAGAGAGGTACATTGAAGCGAGTTCTGTATTGCTTGATGCAAATTAATTAAATACATATTAAACAGTGTTCCAGATAGAATAGGTATCTGTGTAATTTATACGCATATATTTTCACAAAAAACACATTAAAAACAGAATGCATACACAAACTCATTATAAAATCGACGATAAATATTGAAAACCAAATTGCTTCATACACACTTGAAAAGCATAGAAAAATCGAGCATGCCCAGCGCTCATTAGAAGCTCAATGATGTCTGAGTTACTTAATGACAATCAATTGTAAGTCATAAATAACATAGACCTGATTTTACCCATGCAGTCTTAGGTAACAACCTGAGGCGTGCACTGGACTACATAGCTATGCGCCACCACAAAAGTGGATCGGGCATATAAGGTTGCATTTTTTCATCCGTCTCTCCATCAACACAAATTTTTTACAATCAATTTTTCTGTTAAATCTATTTTTCAGACACAAGAAGCTGTAAAGCTTTAAACTTCAATATGACAGGCGTATTTTCACAACAAAAGTAGGTCAGTATGACTGACCTTGACCTACTTTTTGCACTTTGTTAGCTCTTGGTTAATTTTACATTCATTTAAAGTTTTTTCTTATGTAAATGGCAGCCCTAATGCGGGGCATCTGTGTTCCTTGGACACATTGTCTATTTTTATTATTGCTTCATGTCTTAATAAGCCTTGTTATCTCATCCTTCTAACCGTCTCGTTGTGATATAACATAGTTTAACTTCTGCTGCTGTTACGGTCTCTTGTAAAGATAATATTTGTTACTTACTACATGTGTACTGGTTTCACACTTATTGCTTCTTCTCTAAATGTTTTTAAAATGACCAAATAACGGGAAAATTTCACTACAAATCTGTTCATCAAAACTCTATCCAGGTATTCAGGTTATATAATAATGTATTCGACGCTCCAGTTTTGAGGTTTGGCCTGGCTGGTTAAAGTCATTTATATTGTGTCTATAAAGTTTGGATTCTCAAAATGTGTCAGTTATATATATATGAGCCAAAAGACGCGAACATTTTACATATTTTGATGTTGATAAAACACGGTGATTTTTCTTGAAAAATCTCTTTATATTAATCAAAAATGATTTTATCTTAATTTGAAAATTAAATGTTGTACTCATCATAAATTTTGACGACGTGGTTGATTAAATAACAAAATAAACCATAAGCAATTACCATTTTCTATAGAATCAACTATTTATATTAAGAAAACATATTTCCTATGATGTAATTAATAGGTAAAACATGGAAGTGACGAGAAATAATTAGTAATTAATTGATTACCGGCCGACGTCATAAATTGTTACTTTATGATATTGTCGTCTAAACGTCCGAAGGGACGTTTTCATGTGTTGCGGCTCATATGTATACCTCATCGTCAGTAGGTTTAGAAACAATGTACACCTGTTGTAAATTTGCGTGTTGATGGCAGAATAGGGACTATAAAAGTACTGCTCCTTCTTCTGCTGCTTTAGATAAAGGTGTAAAGTCACATGTACTGTAAACTGTTTAATCCCAATTGTTTCCATTGTATATCATACGATACGTTCAGACATCTTAAATATTTATCCTTATTTATAAATCTTCCTTTATAAAATGCGTGTTAGTAACGTTAAATTTAGTTTAAGGTGTCGCGTTACTTGTAGTGCGAACAAGCGACAGCCGCATAACATAGCTGATGTCATAAAAACGGCACTATCACGTTGTACGTGTGTTATGTGAAAAATAGAATCTTACATTCGTGACTGTGTATTATTGACTTTAATAAACTATTTAGATAAAAAAAAAAGCAGAGCCTCGTATCCTGTCATTTTATCCAACTTGTTTATAATAACCAATAATACACAGTAACTCATGTAAGATCCCCCATATAAACCCTCACATGATAAATCTTACATTTTCAGAACATCCTCAGGGTGATCATGGTGCTAGTGACGGGGTTAATAGTTCTGTTGATTCCTAGTTTTTCCAATATAATGACCCTTGTGGGAGCCACGTCCTGCACGTTGCTGGCCTTCATACTGCCAGGCTTGTTCCACATGTCCATATTTAGAGGGTAAGACTATTGTAATCATCATCCATATCTCTGTTCTATATTGAAGTAAAAATAACTTTAATTATTTCAATTTTTTCAATCACCTGACCTTCAGAAATTATTATCAGCTCTTCTTTGTTTAATTTAGCACTTAACAGTAATATTCATGATATTTATAGGTTATTAGTTTTGTTTGTATTGCGTTATATGCATGAGTTCTTCCACGTATTACAATTGCGCGACTTTAGGAAGAACAAGTGCCTATATCACAATACAAATCTCATAACCGTTTTATTGCATATGCATGTTTGATAAAGGCATGAATAATTTGAATAAAAAGTTTTGCAATGTCATTTAGCCGATAGCCCCATCTATATTTAATATTTACATGAAAGCGGTGATAAAATCTTCATCTGTATTGTAATATAACAAACATGCAATGCAAATCATACGTCAACACGTGTGGCTAACGGCCACATTGTTTATATAGCAGTAGTGCATTATATTCTCTCCTGGCTTATAAATTGTCAAGATCCTGAATATACGGATACGTCGATATATATACAAGGCGCGATTCCGAAACATAGCCAGAATTTTGATTTCACCAATGGATTTACATTGTACGCAAAACTGCAAATACGAAATAGTCTTGGGATAACAATCATTATGACTTTTATCCTTTTAATTAGACAAGCCTCAGTGGTTGAGGTGTTAACGACGTTGCATTGTAAACCTTCTTGCCTCTCACCGCTGCGGGTTTGAATACCATTTGGAACTCAGCTTGTAACTTGTAAGTGAGAAAGTGTAGATTCTTACGGATGGCGGGAGATTATCAGAGATACAATACTGGTTCTACCCAGAAAAATGGGATGGTCTACCACTACCACAAACATATCGACAAAAACATTGACCGTCATATATAGCCTAAAATGTGTTAAAAATGATGTGAAACAAACAAATTGGACAAATAAACTAGTATTATAAAAGGTATAAAGAAATTCCATTCTGTTGTAGGTCTCTAACAAAGTATCAGATATCCTTTGATTGGTTTGTCATGGCTGTAGGAGTGGTGGGGTAAGTTGACATATTTTTTATTCATATTGATTAATTTTGATCTGCAATTTATCTGCCTGTTACAGGTACACCATTTAATTTGTGTGCCTTTCTGCAAAATAGATGTTTCTGCACAACCTGAAGGCCAACTGCATTGCTTCTGCACGACCTGATAGCCAACTGCATAATCTATCTGGTTGTGTTGTTCCATTCGTTCGTCAAATTTGTCCATTTCGCTTTCCTCATTTCTCAGAAATATGATTGTCCAAGTTATGTTACCCTTATATAGATGATAGTGCTAATGAATTTTTTTTTTTTTCAAAAATATTCGCTTTTGATGAATAAACTTGAGTTTGGCATTTCCTTCAATGTTTTTTGCTATGTTGTCAGGTTATGTTCCTTTTCATACAGTGTCTTGTTATGGGATACCAACTCTGTCATCATTATAAGTGTATGTGTTCAGAAATAATCTATAAAGGCTGCGTCTTAAACTTCCGCGCCTCTCACCGCTGCGGGTTCGAATCCGACTGAGAGCTCGACTTGGCAAGATTCGTATGTCGATTCGTACGTATGGCGTGAGGTATAGAGTACTGTTGTACCCAGGAAAATTGTCTACCTATACCACAAAAAAATCGACAATTATATATGGCCAAACGTGCTAAAAATGAAGTAAAATACCATTCAAACAAACAAACATTGACCTTAATGATTATACTTGTGTTTTACCAGGGCAGTGATAGGGACTCTAGATGCACTGAACCGCTTGTCCAATCCTCACCTGAAGCCAGTCTTGATGAAAGATGTTGCTGATGTCTTGATGAATCAAACCACGACGGAGCCTCTAGTGTAGTGTAGGTTTCGTGGAACTTTAGTGTAGTTTAGCTTTAATTTAACATGTCAAGGCAAAGGCTGTTTTGTGAGTTTATTCAGCATTGGATGTGCCTTTATATAGTAGTTTGTTTGTACTATATCATATTTGCTTGAGTTTTCTGTCTCAGTTATCAGCATTACTTTAGCTGTGTTAACTCTCATACTGATAGTTGACCCCTCACAGACTGTATAGAAGATGGTGCATAGCGTCTAGTCTGTATTGTAGTGTTATTAATTTAGCGATTTTATATTGGCCCAGTTATTGGTCCAAATATTGTCATACTGGCCCAAGGTTGAAGGCTGTGGGACAGTATGACAGTCCAGTCATAGTCATTAGTTTGACTAAAATCTCTGAACAGAAATATGACACAAACTCTGCCGATTTAAACCAGTAGTTTGGCAATAGTGGCAATATGAGTTCCGGTTCATATTGGCCAGGTTTGCTTCATATTATGTGTAGAGTTTCTTGTAAAACACAGCTAATATAGTTCAATTATTCCATAATAAAGTCCCTAAACTGGCAATTTATACATATAGCTGTGTAAATTGAAGTACGAAGGGGAATACATTTAAACTGTATTTGTAGCAAATAGGGGCACTATTTATAAATGATACAAATGTCTAAATAAGTCCGGCAAAATATAATAGAGGATCTTACATGAGTGCCTGTTTAATAATTTATTAAACCAGTTTGGTGAAAATTATATTAAATGAGTTTGGTGAAAATTATATGATGAGAGGCTGCGCCAAGCATCATATCAGTTTATCCATTGATTTTTATAACCTCAATGTTAAATACACCGTTTATAAGAACTCAGAAATACCACATAACGTACATTTGTTAATGTAGCTCTGCTTATATGTATCAGAGCTCCAGAATTTGGCAGTTTCACGTGTTGTAGACAGAAATATGGAAGCTTGGAACAATTCACGTTTTTAAAATCATGAAAAAAAATTGTCCAGAATTTTTATAACTGTATAAGTATTAGCATATTATGTGTATATGGTCCATTGTATGTTGCTTCCATCTTCTCCATAGCACACCAAGCAGACAGAACTGCCTGTCGATTACTCTAATCCAGTGTGTGTTACTGTTAATGCTGTAAGATCAGATTTCCCAGCACGTGTAAAATGCGGACATCCTTATCTGTTATGTGAAAAATATTATATATCATATGCTTGGGAAGATCTGTGGAAGAATATTATATATCATATGCTTGGGAAGCTCTGTGGAAGAATATTATATATCATATGCTTGGGAAGCTCTGTGGAAGAATATTATATATCATATGCTTGGGAAGCTCTGTGGAAGAATATTATATATCATATGCTTGGGAAGATCTGTGGAAGAATATTATATATCATATGCTTGGGAAGCTCTGTGGAAGAATATTATATATCATATGCTTGGGAAGCTCTGTGGAAGAATATTATATATCATATGCTTGGGAAGATCTGTGGAAGAATATTATATATCATATGCTTGGGAAGATCTGTGGAAGAATGTAGACTGATATTATCGCAGGATACACGTTGTCCAAGTAGAGACTCTGATTATGACAGGGAACCAGTCTAAATCAAATGACTAGTGGGGAAGTCAAGGGGACCATAGTTTTTGGGTCACCTGCTTAGCATGGCAGACACTTGGGGATCACTGTGTCCGTCGTCTGTCATCGTCTGTCACACTTTAACCTGCAAACTTGAAAAGTGTTTGACCTATGTTGATAAAACTTCACACAGATCTTAAAGGAATGTCGTTAAACATGACCAATAACTCTAACTTTCATTTTGGCAGAGTTATGGCCCTTTTCATAAAACCTTAAACTGCAACCAAACTAAGCTCATAACTGGCCATAACTTAAAAAGCGTTTGACCTATATGTTATGAAACTTCACACATATATTCATCTTACCCCAAGGAGTGTTGTTACCCATGAGCAATAACTCTTTAACTTTCATTTTGGCAGAGTATTGCCCCTTTTCATAAAACTTTAACCTGCAACATAACCAAGCTCATAACTGATTGTAACTTGAAAAACGGTTGACCTTTGTTCATTAAACTTCACACACATCTTCATCTTATCATAAGAAATGTCATTACACACTTGTTAAAACTCTTTTACTTTCATTTTTGCTGAATAATGCTTCTTTTCGTACAACTTTAACCTGCAGCATAACCTGGCTCAACATTTTTTAACAATTTAGAAGAAAAAAAAAGCTCCATAATTCAGGAAAGATTGCACTCCCTGTCTTCAAACTTTATTGTTAGATTGTACTTGATGAAATACGCATATGGCAGGTGGTAACACAAGTGTTCCATGGTACACCCTTCTAGTCTTATAGTAACTAGATCATTATTATCTATATATATTGTATAGAAAGTTTTTACTTATTACATCCCGCTGTTAACGCTCTGCATGACAAGATTTGTACATAATGTTTATATGATTCTTTACAGTGTGAAACATATAGAAAAGAAATATTCAAAACAAACTTCGAGCTTTATTTATAATTATTTATTAAACTTGTTTTACGAAATCTGAACGTTAAAGATTCCCTGTATACAGTTTCTGTATGTGTCAAAGATAGTTAAGTTTAAGAGTTGATCTGGGAAGGTATATAATTTTTATAAAAAAAATAAATATTTGTAAATAATTAAATACTGTTGAAGAGACGACAATCCGTATTGTTAAGACTGCAGTAATTATATACTGTGGAAGAGACGACAATCCGTATTGTTAAGACTGCACTAATTATATACTGTTGAAGAGACGACAATCCGTATTGTTAAGACTGCAGTAATTATATACTGTGGAAGAGACGACAATCCGTATTGTTAAGACTGCACTAATTATATACTGTTGAAGAGACGACAATCCGTATTGTTAAGACTGCAGTAATTATATACTGTTGAATAGACGACAATCCGTATTGTTAAGACTGCAGTAATTATATACTGTCAGAACAGAACAGAACAGAACAAATCTTTTATTATATACAATCTCAGGTAACATGGGTTACAACAAGAGAGAAAGGTACATTACATACATACAAATGGTACAACTAAACTGTATACAAGGATCAGTACATATGTTAAATGTAAAGGGGGAAAGCATTATCAATAAAATACGTCTCATGTACGACGTTACTTGGCATTTTGTAAAAGAATTCTGACGAAGACACTTAGTTTTTTTTGGACTTTGACTGCGGGATGGGTTAAAAGCTTCTTGTATTTAATGACATTCGTGTGCTGATAGAAATAACGCGGTATGTAATGTTTGCGCATTTGATCAAAATGTGGACATTTTAATAAGTAGTGGAATTCGTCACCTATGTCGGAATCGCATAGTGTACAACGTCTGAGGTTATACGCAGTGTTAGTAAATCTGCCAGTTTCAACGGGGAACCTATGGTTAGTCGTACGGAATTTAAATAAATAAATATAATTGCTTCTTGGTAATTTAAGATATTTTTCGAATGCTAGGTCATCTTTAAAAAGGTTGTAGTTTTTCCCTTTCGACGAATTTTGTAAGTCTGATCTCCAAGATTGTGTAAACTGGTCAACTAGCGTTTGTTTAATTGAGAGGTGAATGCTACTATGTTGTAAATTATTGCGGTTTGTCCATATATCTGAATTGCCGGTTTTATTGAGAATGGATTTGATGTGTTTTAACCACTTATATTCGTAATTTTCAGTGTTATCCATTGATTTGTAGCAGAGGAAACTTAGCTTTGATTGGCTTCCAATGATAAGTTTGTTCCAGAATTTTATCATACGGGTTTGTATAGTTATAGCAATTGGATGTCTACCTAGTTCTGCATACAACATATACGAGGGAGTGCTTTTTTTGCTATTTGTAATTCTTTTCAAAAAATCTGTATGAATACGTTCTATGATGTCTAAATTTTCGAATCCCAAGACTTCGCAAGCATATGTTAAGATCGGTAATATTGTATGGTCAAATAATTTTAGTTGGAGATCTAAGGGGAGGTCTAAATTATTAATTCGTCTGTAAAGTAAACACATTGCTTTTTTGGCTTGTTCAACAAGATGTTTTCGTGTATTAAGGAAGCTTCCAGAGCTAGAGAATATGACGCCTAGATATTTATACTTGTTTGTGAGTTCTATTTCATCTGGTCCGAGTTTAAATGAGAATCGCGCCGTATTGCGAGCACCGAATACAATAATCTTTGTTTTGCTCGTATTTATATTCAATTTCCATGTTTCGCAATATTCATAAAAAAGTTGGAGGCATGATTGGAAACTAGTAGGGTTGTCAGAGAGGATAATAGTATCGTCTGCATATAACAGTAACATTATTTTTATATAAACATCGGCCTGAGTGTTAACAGAAATTCCCTCTAGATCAGCATTTAACAAATATTCTTCTAAGTCGTTTAAAAAAATAGAAAATAAAATCGGCGATAAATTTTCGCCTTGACGGACGCCGCATTGACTTACAAAAAAGGCTGACGATTCATTATTAATGGACACACATGATTTAATATTTTGATACATGTTAAATATAACTTGAAACAGCTTTCCCTTAATTTCTGTATTTAATAATTTGCGCCACAGGCCTATTCGCCATATGGAATCGAACGCCTGTGCAAAATCAACAAAGCAACAGAACAATTTCTTTTTCTGTGAACGTAGCATTTCTACTAACTTATGTAAAGTAAATATATGGTCAGTAGTAGCATACTTGGCTCTAAACCCTGCCTGATTTTCAGATAAAAACCCATTTTCATGTAAGAAAGCGTTGATTCGTCCGTTAAGGACAGACGTGAATAATTTGCCAAAACAGCTGAGTATAGTGATCGGGCGGTAATTTTCAGGACTGAGTGGATCGCCTTTGTTTTTGAAAATAGGTTTGATAATGCCTTCCAGCCAACTTGTTGGGAGATAACCTGAATCGAATATGATATTGAATAATTTAGTGTATATGGGTAACATCACTTCTTGCGTATTTTTTATATATTCATTTATTATTTGGTCGTTGGCAGAAGCTTTAGAATTTTTAAGATTAGAAATATTTTTTAAAATTTCATCAGGTGTAATTGGAGCGTTTAAAATTGGGTTGTCGTCCGCTATATTGAAATCCGGTATATAGTTGCCTTCATCATTATCAGGGATTTTTGTGTTTATTTTTTTGAAATAATCGAATAAATCATTTAACGGTGGCGTTTTATTGGAAGATTTCGGCTTCATTCTATTGAGGTAACGCCAATATTCTTTCGGTTGTTTGGAATTAAGGTTTCTTAGTGTATGCTGTTGGTCGTATTTGTATTTGTTTATGAAGGTATTCATTATTTTCTTGTAATATTTACTGGACAGTTTGAATGTTGCTTTATTATTTTCATTGTTATGTTTATGGTATTGTTTACGTGCCAAGTTGTACTTAATACGTGCATTGCGACATTTATGGCCGAATCAAGGCTTATCGGATGAGTTGTTTTTAACGCCACTAGTTTTTCGAATTTTTCTAAGACCAAACGTTTTTTTTGCCGTTTCATAAAATAATTGACCAATGGATTCGGTGATATTGTCTACTACATGTTGGTCTATAATAGTATCATTTGAGGACAGTAGGTTGTGGAGATGCTGTACTTTGGTTCGGTCTAGGTTGTCTGAAAATGACTGCTTTTTCCCATCATCCCATTTCGGTTTTATTGTTTTCTCATATATAGGCAGTTCATTGCTTATGTTTCCAGAGTACATATCGGTTTTTAAGGACATAGATAAAAGTGCATGGCCGTCTGAGAAAAGCGGGTCAGTATCGATTACTTCAAAATCGTTTAACAAGTTTATGCTATTAATAGAACACAAGGTGTAGTCGATTAAGGATACATTTCGGAAAGTGCAGTTTCCCACGTCTCTGTCTTTACCAAAACGTCCATTCAGAATTATTATATTATTATTTTTACATGCGTCAATTAGCAGATACCCATGATTATTCGTTCTGGGGTCAGTGGATTTTCTGTTAATTGACAAGCTAAAGTTATTTAGGTTCAAAATAGCGTTATAAAAATCTAATGTGTCCTTGTCAAATTCAAAATGCTCAGCTAAAAATGGGTCCACTGAAACATAGTCTGCCAGGGTCCCTGTTCGACTGTTAGTGTCTCCCGTGAGAAATACATATTTGTTAGAATTGCACATGGCCGTAATTTCCGAATCGAGATATCCATACTCGTCGATGTTAAAGAAATTTGAACTTTCTGGTGGAATATAGACTACACCCAATATAATGTCTTCTTCGACATGGAATAGGGATTTGGACAGTTTCAACCATAGGATATATTCAGATTCGGATACTACAGGTTCAACATAATGACATAATGAAGTTTTAACGAAAACGCCGATACCGCCAGAGACGACAGTCCATATTGTTAAGACTGCAGTAATTATATACTGTGGACGAGACGACAATCCGTATTGTTAAGACTGCAGTAATTATATACTGTCGAAGAGACGACAATCCGTATTGTTAAGACTGCAGTAATTATATACTGTGGAAGAGACGACAATCCGTATTGTTAAGACTGCAGTAATTATATACTGTTGAAGAGACGACAGTCCATATTGTTAAGACTGCAGTAAGTATATACTGTTGAAGAGACGACAATCCGTATTGTTAAGACTGCAGTCTTGCTTTAATTTGAAAGCAATAGTCTTCCAATGCTGTTATAGCAAAAGGTAAACTCAATAGAATTTATAGTTAGCCCTGTCTTTCCATACTGTTATAGCAAAAGGTAAACTCAAAAAATTTATATTTAGCCCCGTCTTCCCATGCTGTTATAGCAAAAGGTAAACTCAATAGAATTTATATTTAGCCCCGTCTTCCCATGCCATTATAGCAAAAGGTAAACTCAATTGAATTTATATTTAGCCCCGTCTTCCCATGCCATTATAGCAAAAGGTAAACTCAGAATTTATATTAAGCGCTTTGTTTAATTTCGAAATGAATACACGTATTATATGCACATAGGGACATATTATGTTGTGGCGTTGTCTGTCTGTTAACTTTTACCTGACAACTGATTGTGGCTAATAACTTAAGTATAAGGTCTACAACAATGAAACTTTATACATATATTCAGCATGATCCAATGTGAAACTTTATACATATCTTCAGCATGATCCAATGAACACATCTGATAAAGGGACATAAATTTCTGGTTTAGATTGTTTTAATTATTCCTTTTTGAAAAAGGTATAGACTGGAACTTAACCTTAACCTATCAAGTGATTATGGCTAATAACTTTTTAAGTCTAAAACAATGGAACAACGGGCGCATAGGCTCTCATAAGCCATGCTCTTGTTTAGAAAATTTGGATTCTTTTGTTGCATGCACCTGTGTAAAACGGACCTGGGTCCCTTTAACATGTTTAACATAATATAAAATGGGTAAATAAAATAATGAATAGCATTTAAATTATAAGTTTATTGAATTATTCCAGAAATCAGCAGTTTTAGTTTTTCCAATATTTTGACCCCGCCAAAAAACAAAACATTTAGGGATTCACGAACCTTTGGGAACCTTTTTAAAAATAAGATGAAATGTTTAAAACATCATTATACCTAATATAGTAAAAGCAAATATGCTAAAGGAATAATTTTTTATTGAACTATTCCAGAAATTATCAATTTCAGTGTTTTTTTACTCTTTTTCCCATATTTTTTGCCAAAAGACCCATATTTATCCCTTTATGTATGTATTATTTCATAGTAATATATCATTACACTTAAATGGGAATATAAAATAATTAATAAACATTTAAAATATATTTTTATTGAATTATTCCAGAAATCAGCAGTTTTTGTTATTTTTCCAACTTTTTGACCCAAAACAATACATTTAGGGATTCACGAACCTTTTGGGACCCTTTTAAAAATATGGAGAAATATAAAACTCACATTTGAGGAAAGTTTGGTGCTTTTGTCTGGCGTGTCTAGATTGGGTACTTAACCCTGGGTTTTGGTCCCTAGCTAATAGTCCTGGAATATTTAAAGGATGCATGTTAAATGTAGCTATCATATGGTGAATGCCTCACTTGTATTTTAATTAGAATTGTTGAGATTATTTGTTTACGGGAGAAGTTAAGCTCCAACTTTAATTGAATTATATACAGGCAGATGTAAAGCTCCAGCTTTAATTTAATTATATACAGGCAGATGTAAAGCTCCAGCTTTAATTTAATTATATACAGGCAGATGTAAAGCTTCAACTTAATTTAATTATACTAAAGGAGCTCGGACATTTTCGCTATATATTGTATGTTTAATGTGCTGCTGTTAATTGAATGGTACATGGTTATATTAGACCTTTCCTTTCTGAAAAATGACTAATAAAACACATAACACATCAAATGTTATTCCTTCAAGGTTGCATTATTGATAGAATACGTGTTTGACTCTAGCAGGTGAGCAAAATTTTCTAATCTCCTTACGTTAAATAAAATACTGAAATGGCTTAAATTTTCAAAGAGGAACTTCAGCATTTATGAATTCTGTGTTACAAAGTGAACTTGATTAAAAAGTGTTCAGTAGCACAGTTCTGACATTTCTCTAACTAGATGCAACCATTTTTATTTTTTTACAAAACATCTTCGGATTTCTCTGGATTCCCGAGTTGCATTTCTTTTTCCTTGACCATAATATTATATACAAGCATATTTAAAGATACTGCATTAATAAATCAAGATGATAATTTTGATTCTTGTTAACGACTTCAAGATTGCCGTGTGTCCCTAAATTAAACTATTTAACCCTTAACCTGCTACATTTATATGATGGATTGTTCCTTCTTTAAATGAAGACCATTCCATTTATGTGACAAACGAGTGTTTTGGGGAAAATGACTGATCATCAGCCAGACATTGTAAAACCTGATCAGCCTGCGAGCTGCGAGTTACTCGCAGGCTGATCAGGGTTTACAATGGACGCAAAAGCTAGTATAGTTGTGCTTAGCAGGTTAAGAGTTAATAACAGAAGCATGTGATGTAATGCATAGACATGATATACATATCATATTGTAAAATTTTATATAACTACCATATTTTGTTCAGATGGACCAATATAAGTTTGAATTATTTAAAATATAATATATAGCATTACATATTGAAGTTTATTTATTTTGGGGGTAAAATACTTATTAATATTGGAAATGGTGCTGAATATGTTTATAACCCCGCTTTCACAAAGTGTAATCGTGGCTATATAGGAATCACATTGTCCGTAACGACCCGTCCAGTCATGTCCTGTAACACATTTTTGTCCCGTCGCGCAACACATTTTTATTACTTGCATTCCTCAAACAGTTTTGACTGGGTCGTTCCCAAACTTCATATACACATAACAACTGATGACCTTGTGTCTCTCTTCATCACCCAGTGTTGAATGCCTATTTTATTACAGAATATTGACACTTTGTCTGACTTAAAATTTAAGTGGGGGTATTCATCACCTTTTTTGATATTGATTGATGTTTGTTATTTATGTTTGTCCCGTACCATTATCTGTGGCTGGGTGTTGTACACTACCATAAATATCGTATAATTTAATTTCAACAATATTTTTTCAAATAATGAATGGGATTGGACAACATGCAATGCCTATGTAGACATCTCCAGATAAGTATCATGTGATTCTTATATGATTCCCATATGATACCTGTTATATGATACCTGTTATATGATTCCCGTATGATACCTGTTATATGATTCCCATATGATACCTGTTATATGATTCCCATATGATACCTGTTATATGATACTTACATAAAAGGAGCAGTACATGATTCTGATGTAAAAGTATCATATGAGAATCATATATGATTCTGATGTAAAAGTATCATATGAGAATCATATAAAAGATGAAAAATATTTTGTTCATGAGAATCGTATAGAAATATGTGTTTTAAAAATGAAGCGTCTATGCATTTATTTTCATATGGAAATGATATGAAACTCTTTTTATACCTATTATATAAATATCATTTGATAGGTTGTATAGGAGAATCATATGTGGCTACTTTGTAGAATCATATGAGAATACGATCCGAAACATTACGTGATCCCGACTTAATTCGATTAAGCGATGATAAAGCTTATATTAGCAGGATTTTATAACGGGTATTTCAACAATAAAACATTTTTAAAAACATTTGTTACTGACAAAACGCGATAACCTGTTTAAAATTATACCTTAACTGTTTTAATTTTACAATATATATACAAACTTTTTATTTCGAAAATAAGGTTGTATTTCATACCCCCAGTTAACCCCATTTTTGCTTCTTGGAGAAGGGGTTGGATGGGGTATGAAAGCTAATACTCGGACCATGTAATGCAAGAGATATGTCGCTGTGGGGGACAGAGAGTGAGAGAGGAAGAGAGGGGGGCATTTTTTCAATACAATCATATTGCAATTGCCAGTAAATTAGACTGTTTCATAGATCGGTTGTATCTAATTCTTATAATGATATATATATGTATGTCTATAGTTACAATAGATTCTCATTACATATCCTCTCAACAACGTCCATGTTTTAGACATTCAACATTTATCAAGATATTTTCACTACATTTTGATTTTCGATTATTTGTAGCCCGCTGTTTTTTTGTTCAATTGAATTGAATGTTGTTTAACGGCCCATCAACACAGTATAGGTTATTTAGAGCCGCCCCAGAGAGAGCGGAAGGATACACAGGAATCCGGGAACCTGCCCTACTCTTATTATCGAATAGATTCCTATGGTTCTTTAACGTGCTCGGAGGATAAACCGATACACGGGACGGACGAGGCTAAGGAAAATTGTCTTGCCCAAGAATACACCGATGGAACTCAGTGGCACCACGTAGGATTGAACCCGGGGCCTCCGGTTACAAATCCGCCGCGCTACCGACTGCGCCACGCCAATCCTCTTTTTTGTTCAAATCAACACAAGGCCCTTTATCCCAAAGGTTAACATACGGTGATAAACATTGGCATTTATATAAGATTTTCAGCACGAGACAATATTTGCTCTACTTCTTACAGTTAAAACACATTTTGCACGAGGACTTAATTCTACTCTAGAAATTTAAAAAATACCAAGTGTTGCATTTTCAAATGTTCTGAGTGTATAACAGTAATTAACCCTTAACCCCCTACATATATATAATGGACTGTTCTTTCTTTGCATTAAGACCATTCCATTTATGTGACAAAGGGGTGTTTTTGGGAAAATTACTAATCAGCAGCCAGACATTGTACCCTGATCAGCCTGCAAGTTAAGGGTTAAGATGTAAATATATATAATATATACATTAAACATTTGCAGCTATTGTCAACTAGACATATGACTGTCTTATTTATAATCAAGTTGGAAATCAATATTTTCATTCTGCATTATTGAAGGTAAAGTGGATAGAGAAAATCAAATCTTATGAGAATAGTTTTTTTTATTAAAAAAGGAATCAATCACTTGTGCCATGAACTTAATCTTCCAATTTAATAGTTTATCATTTTGACTCGATTTACCGCTCAAATATACCACAAAACAAGGGAGATGAATTGGATAAGCATGCCAGAATAAAAAGTGCTTGACAGGAATGAACTTTTCAGGTTCACCCACCATTCACAACGAAAGATCCTATACCTTTTTACTTTTTTCAGAACCTCAGTGTTGCATATTCTGTTGTAGACACTCCATGGATATGTGAGCCATAATCATTGTTTTCTGCCTCCACTCAGGTGACACCTGAAACAACACAGTGTTCATGTTAAGGGTGTATTCTGAGCCTCTGCCTGGGAACCACGAAAGGTCCCTTAACCCGCTACATAAATACCTATGTAATGGACTGTTTTATTTTCCAACACAAATGCTATTATAGTCATGCTTAGCGGGTTAAGGGTTAGAGCATGGTCCCTAAAAGTGAAGGTGCATATTCATTTTGAAAATGAAAGGATAACAAGGTTTATATACCGGTATATATATTTATTTTTTTAAGGAAAGGAATTGAATTGGGTTAAAAAAACATTATAAATGTTTGTCTTTTTTATACTGAAAATGTGTGTTGAAGCGTTTGCATGTGCGCCTGTATATAACATGAAACTGACGGGATCATCTGAAATCTCAAGTCCCATCATTTAAATTATTGAATTGTTGATATTACCATGGGAACATTAAGTTATTGTTAATGTTTTAAGAATATAATTGTATATTATTCATTCTCTATGTGTTGATTGTAGCATGGTCGCTGACATTTCCTTTGTATTTACACAGGTGTAAAATAACACTTGTCATAATGACTAGTGCACTCTAACAGTTATCGGTTATCAGGGCCCTATATGTCAATTTCAGTTTTCATCCCAGGTTGTATAAGCAAGGTATAAAAAACATTGAACTTGTTGAGCCAAACTATATAGGTACCATTTTCCGTAATACTTTATATCGACAAACTATATAGGTACCATTTTCCGTAATACTTTATATCGACAAACTATATAGGTACCATTTTCCGTAATACTTTATATCGACCCATTTACCATTTTGGAATAACTTACTCCTATTATACTATTATGCCAAATATATAGTTTATTAAATAATTTTAAAAGAGCTTTTATTTTTTGAAGAAATTAGCTTTTACATGGAAATGGTTGTTTGTGAGTTGATACTAGTATTGTTATGAAATGTCTATTTTGTAAACACACAACTTGTGTGTTTAATGTTATGAAATGTCTATTTTGTAAACTGTGTACAAAGTTGTATGTTAATGGGTATGTACTTTGTAAAAAAGTGGGGAAATAAAAAAAATAAACATTTGGATATATTTAATGTTTTCTTTCAGTGTTCACCATTTAAAATGTGATAAATATGCGAATTATTTAATAAGTATTATTCACAGTCATTGGTCCATTTGAATTCAGCTGGAGTGTTGTCATCGAAAGTTAACGGATGACGCATGCACTGAAAACGGACAAATAGACCATGACATAACCCTACTGGCTACTGTCTATTAGCCAATATAACTAAACAAATACTATCTAAATTCTTGCTTTTTTGTTGTAAAAAAATGCGCAAAATACACTGTTACTAAAAATAGAAAAATGGTTTCCACTCAATAACTTTTAATTCCGAATGAGATATTGAAATGAAACTGTATGTGTAGGTGTCTTATATGAATAGGAAGCTTGGATTGCATTTGGGGACAAGGTCAAGGTTACTGTTTACTAAAAATAGAAAAAAACTATTTCCGCTCAGTAACTTTAGATAGGAATGGCGTTTTGGCCTGAAACTTGGTGTGTAGGTAGCTTATATGAAAAGCAAGTTTGGAATGCATTTGGGGTCAAGTTCATTGTTACTAAAAGTAGAAAAATGGTTTCTGCTGAATGTCTTTAGTTAGGATTGAGATATTGGAATGAAACTGAATGGGTAGGTAGCTTATATGAAAAGGAAGCTTGTGATTGCATTTGGGGTCCCTGGGTCAATGCCACTTTTTACAAAAAATAAAAAATAAACTATTTCCGCTCAATTTCCGCCCATTAACATAAGTAAAAATAAGATATTGGAATTAAACTTAATGGGTTGGTAGCTGATATAAAAAGGAAGATTGGGATTACATTTGTGGTCGCTGGGGTCAAGGTCACTGCTACTAAAAATGGAAAGATGGTTTCCACTCAATAACTTCACTTAGGCATGAGATATTGTATTGAAACTTTATCGGTAGGTAATTTATTTAAAAAGGAAACTTAGGATTGCAATTTGGGGTAACTTGGTTTAAGGTCAAGTTCACTAGTTCTAAAATTAGAACCACTGTTTCTCCTCGTTAACTTAAGTAAGGAATGAGATATTGGTGTGTAGGTACCTTATATGAAAAGGAAGCTTGGGATTGCATTTGGGGTCACGGGGTCAATGCCACTTTTTACTAAAAATAGAAAAAAACAATTTCCGCCCATTTACATTAGTAAGAATAAGATAGGAATTAAACTTAATGGGTTGGTAGCTGATATGAAAAGGAAGATTGGGATTGCATTTGTGGTCGCTGAGGTCAAGTTCACAGCTACTGAAAATGGAAAGATGGTTTCCACTCAATAACTTCACTTAGGAATGAGATATTGTAATGAAACTTTATCGGTAGGTAGTTTATTTAAAAAGGAAGCTTAGGATTGCAATTTGGGGTAACTTGGTTCAAGGTCAAGTTCACTAGTTCTAAAAATAGAACCACTGTTTCTCCTCGTTAACTTCAGTAAGTAATGCGATAGTGGTGTGTAGGTGATTATATGAAAAACAAGTTTGGGATTGGGCGATAACTGGAAAAGTAATTGACATATGTTCATGAATCTTCACACACGTTTTCATCATAACTCAAGGAATGTTGTACACATGTCCAACAACTATGACCTTCATTTAGGCAGAGTTATGCCCCTTTCATAAAACGTTAACCTGCAGCCTAACCTAACTCATAACTGGCAATAACTTAAAAGTATTTGACCTATATTTATGAAACTTCACACACATCTTCATCTTGCCACCAGAATATTGTTACCCATGACCTTATTTCAGCACAGTTATGCTCCTTTACATAGAACTTTAACCTTCAACATAACCAAGTTCATGACTTAAAAGTATTTTGACCTATTTTCATGAAACTTTACACATATCTTCATCTTAACCAAAGGAATGTCGTTACACATTTCCAATAACTCTGACTTTAATTTTGACAGAGTTATGCCCATTTTCATAAAACTTTAACCTGCATCCGAACCTAGCTTATAACGGCAACATATTGAGCTATGGACATGAAACTTTATAGCGTTCGATCTTCCTAATCAATTATTCAATGCAGATGTATGCTTCTTTCCATGAACGTAAACAGTATTGAAAAAAACTACATAATTCATAAAGGATTGCACCCCCTGTCTTCAAACTTTATAGTTAGATTGTACTTGCTGAAAAATCTATAGTTAAATTGTACTTGCAGAAATAAGCACACGGCAGCAGGCGAAACACGTGTTCCATGGAACACCCTTCTAGCCTCCTTTTGTGTAATCTGATATTGATACGCATGCCATGGACTCTACAACCGTCATTGTTTAGAAATATAATATTTATATAATATTTAAGCAGAATATTGAATTGAACAACAGTTTCTCCTGCATTACTGAATTAAATATATCTAAGCGTTATCAAATTTAATATCATTCGTTAAAATCACCCAAGGAGAACTAAAGCTATTGGTCTGAAACAAATTTTCTCTTTATAGTAACAGTGGCCATGGACATATAATCAAAGCACTAAAAGTGCTGATTGACGGTGCCACTCAGAAAGTATTGATTCCGAAAAAAACGGGTTTGCTTATTAAGGTGGTGAACATTTGTGCAAAATATTGTTGAAAAATCAGATGAGGCATTAATCAGAGTTATGGGACCGGACGGAAGGACAGACGGACAATGGCAATTCTATATCTCTCCGCCTAATCGGCGGGAGATAAAAGGTAACGCTATGTAGAAATGTTTAAATTGTATAAGTGTCAAAGAGGAATAATTGTAAAATGAAAATGTCAGAGAAAGTTGGTCACAACAAACGCATACATGAGATCTCGATTCCTTTCGAAAACCAATCGGATGCAATCATGCATAACAGAGTTATCGCCCCGTGAATGTCTGAAAATTAGGATTTCTGCAAAGACGTTTTCGGTGGTAATATGGCTGAAAGAAAACAAACTTCATTGAATTATAAGTATAAAAAATAAATAAAAGAAATACATGTAGTCTGATATAACGGTAGTCAGAGTTTCTATGTATTGTTCTAAATTCCTTAAATATATATGCTTTTTAAACACAATATTGATAATGGTAATAAAATGTGATAAAATGCCATTGATTGAACGTAATAATTATACGAGGGTCATTCAATAAGTTCTGTCACTAACGCGTTTTAACAATTATGTGCTCATTGTGAGTGTTAATGTTTGGTACCAAATGAAAGAACGTTTCAATACCATTCCATTGATGGTACAATGAATGCTGTATCTGTTGTGTGACGAAAGTTATGGAACATTTAATACCCATCACTTATACATACTGAGGCATTTTCGTCCTGAGTTGTTTTCAGGTATGTTAATTGTTACTTTTTTAAATGTCTGTTTCTCTTTAAGTATTTGTCGAAGACCTTTGAAATTTCTCATACATTACCAGTTATATCTGTGCATTACAAGATTCAGAATTTAAGCATGGTAGATGAAAAGGTATTGTCATAGAAATTAACATTTTAAGCCAACGTGTAAAATTAATTTAATGATAAATGGACATTGAATGGAAGGGCAGTCTTATGAAAAAGCGTTTTTGGATGATCAATATTTTCACTAAATATTGTACAAAATTGTACAATAATGTGTTGAATAAGAAATTTAAACTCTAAAGGACTAGGATTTGTATAAAAATATGAAAACATGTTGTAGAATACAGTCTCTGTACTGCTCTAAAACTACCAATGTTAACCAACATCATCAGTTGGGTGTCCATACATCGTAAAGTGTTTCGCCCCTTTGAAAACCCAAGACACTCTAGTATGGCGGGGCTACAGTGCTGATCAGGCACTGAATGTTGGTAGTTAGCACCAGCTCTTGGCCTCTCTGTGGAGCCAAAGCCAACTTGATGCCTTCTCAGCGACACTGCTCACTGCCTGGATGGCCTGCTCCCTAGCCCGGCATGTGATTCCATTAGCAGTGGGCATCTTCTTCGGTAGATACAGCTTCTTTGGTAGCTAGCACCAGCTCTTGGCCTCACTGCCTTAATTGCCTACTTCCTAGCTCGGCCTGTGATTCCGAGAGCAGTGAACATCTTCCACACAGACTGTGCTGGAAATCCTCTACATCCCACCTCCACAGGAAACAACCAGGCGCTCCATCCCTTGCTGCGACAGTCCTCCATTAACTGTGCATACTTCCCAGCTTTGAGTTCGTGAGCCTCGTCACAACTCTCTTCCCACGGGACTGTGAGCTCGATGGCAATCAGCTTTTTGGTCTGGGTTGACCATATGACTACATCTGGCCGGAGTGTGGTATGGACTACTTCAAGGAAGACTAACTTCCGTTCTAAGTCCACCTTCATCTCCCATGTTTGAGCCTGGTGTAAGATACCTCGTGCCCGGTTGCTGACCTTTGCCGACTGCCCTTCTTTAACAAATGGGATGTATGTTTGCTTGGGAGTAACTACATGCATTTTTTTTCTCTCCTTCTCCAGTGAGTCTGCCAGCTGTCGTAAGACTCTGTCATGCCGCCACCTGTACCGTCCCTGGGCAAGTGCTACCTTGCATGCTGACAGAATGTGCCCTAGGGTCCCTCTCTTGTCACATAAGGGGCAAGTTGGGTCCTCTGTTAGTTTCCACCGCTGAAGGTTGACTGGTGAGGGGAGTACATCGTAGACACTTGTACAATAATGTGTTGAATAAGAAATTTAAACTCTGAAGGACTAGGATTTGTATAAAAATATGAAAACATATTAATACTATGAGAATAATTACGAAATTTAAAAGATATTATAACATTTCCGTAAACAAAATGAAGAAAATCAGTGTTATTTCTGCTAAAATTTAGGGATATGCATTCACTCATATCTGGTTTGCAGCAAGACCTTTCCGAATTCTTGACAATCATTTTCATGGATTATGGGCGAATAACAACAGATGGCGCACAAGAAAATTTAAAAGCATAGAATTATTCAAATATTTTTTACAACGTTTTGTAACAAGGACATTTTCAGAGATCCAGTACCCAAAAGGTGTGGTAGGGGGAGATAATTCAGGGGTAGAAATAACCGGAAATATTTCATTTTTGTTGTGGAATTTAAGAGAGCGAACCCGATAGTACTTTAAATACACTACTTTATCTCAGTGTAATATCCAGTTCAAAGGATATATGCTTAGTGACAGAACTTTTTGAAGCACCCTCGTAATTATTCCACTGTAATATATGTATTCATTTTCTAAATGAAGTATGTTTGTTTGAACTCCTCTGAAATATTGTGCATTTTGTTCCGCCTGCTCATGTAAATGTTATGCCAAATAAAACATTGAAATAAATTGAATCGATGAAAATAATTGTATGGTTTGATAAGGAGATGTCTGTGCTACATAGTTATATAATCTCTTCTACTCGCAAGTTTATGAACGGCCTTTGATAGTTACCATGATGTAATGTGATAAAAGGTTTCAATTTCATATCATGGTAATCTAATTACTTACTCTTCAAATGTACGTACGGCATGGTTTCTATTTATTATCAAGTTAAATATATCTATTTCATGTATGCAAGCTAATTGTTCTCAGTAATTTATGATATAAATAAATTAATAAACATTAATGTTTGTCGTTATATACATCCAGCATACACTGATAATATACCGATAATCTCTATTAGATTCATTACTAAACTATTAATTGCTACTTTCTCCGTACTACGCACTGGCTGTTTCCGTTATATTTCGGAATGTACGGTACGGTGCACCGGCTTTTACTCCCAACCTCATGTAGACGCTCGTTTACGTTATAAGACATTTGTGCAGGATCAAATCCCTTCAAAAACAGCGTATTACTTAAACTTAAGTAAAAATAACTTAATGTTTACCAACGCCTACATATTTATAAATATGTTGTCAATATACGGATCTTTTGCCCATTTACAGCCTTACAAATGGTACTACTTTTATTGCTCTGTACTCTGCAATCGTGAAAGCTCGGCCAATCCCGCCATTCTGCGGATGCTGCGAAGCAGTTTACGAGATGTTGCGAATGTGTACTCTGCTAGTAGTATAGAAATTCCTTGTGCGTCAGAAATGCCACTACTTAGAACATTGCCTAACGGCATCGTTCAAACATGTAGATCAGTTCTATGGTGCGAGGGGTGTTCAAAAGGAAATGCACTTCTGCGAATTTCTCGAGATTCACGTGTAATTTTACATTGAAATTTACAAACATGTACACACATACATGACGCAGTCGGTAGCGCGGCGGATTTGTAACCGGAGGCCCCGGGTTCAATCCTCCGTGGTGCCTCTGAGCTCCGCAGTCCGTCGGATGGGATGTAAACCGGGCGGTCCCGTGTATCGGTCTATCCTCCGAGCACGTTAAAGAACCATAGGAATCTATACGATAATAAGAGTAGGGAGAGGTTCCCTGATTCCTATGTATCCTCCCCTCTCTGGGGCGGCTCTAGATAACCTATACTGTGTTGATGAGCCGTTGAACAACATTCAGTTCACACACACATAGCCAGCTCTATTCAATACCTACACAGTGATGTATACATGAACACTGTGTAAACAGACTCAGTTGCATCATGGGATTGAATTGACATTGAAAATGTAAACAAACACAGTATTTTAACGATATGTCATTTGCTTCAACCGGTAAGTTATATTTTCTTCACTGCTTTAAACTCTTGATAACTTTGAAGACATCTTGCTTTATGTTTTATTTCATTTATTACATTACAAGGTGGGGGATCACGTGGTTTCAAATGACGTCATCGATGGAAAAACTACCCGCTTCGAAGTAAGATTTTCTTTATATTTTCCTTATTACTTCACGCATTTTCATGTAATATAGCATTAAGTACCCGGAATTTTATGCACTTTATTCCGTAACTTTGATTGTAGATGAATGTTCCACAGATTTTTTGTTTAATCCTCCACCAATTCCGAAATGTAATTTTTTGAGTCGGTCTCGTACACTGGAATGAAGATGTTTTCTTGATTTTCGTCTTAAAATGGACTCATTTGCATCAGTTCTAGTCCCGCAACGTTGATTTATAAACCAAAAAGTCATATCTACCACAATTTAAAAGTTACATGTGCTACAGTGAAATTAATTATGGAATTTCGAAAATGATCTCGAACACTGGCGGTGTGGAAAGAGATCTCGTGCACTTATACGTTTCTGCGCTCGCGAGTTTCGTACTGCTCGACAGTTTTCAGTATGAATGCGTTGTACTAATTATGATTTTCTGGTAATTTTCAGGTAGTAGTTCCAAAGGGTGTACCATCAGAATTGTTCAGGTATGTTTTACTCCAATACTTACCGGGTGGAATATTATTCCTGGTTCCTTTTACTGCAAATTTATTTTTAAAAATACGTCACAATACTGTTTGCAATATTATTGTGCCTATGTCGTGTTTAACAAAACAAAGAGCCCATTAAAAAGAGGCCGCGGTACCTGGGTAACATGGGAAACACTTCGGTTATGTATACATCCACTCGTCCGGGTTTAAGATTTATTAATTGGGTTTTATCCCGGAATCGTGACCAAGTTTCACAAAGTGGAAAACAATGCGCAATTGCCCAAATAAGGCAAAATTACGTTTAAAGAAACAATTCAAGAGCGCTTACATGCTGAACAAGCTTTATGGTTTTATAAAAACTGAAGTTGTCAACTGAATTGACACGATTCAAACCAGATTCACGTCTCATGTGTCGTTTTAAGTCGGCATGAATTGCAAACACTTTGTTGCATTCAGGGCATTTGAAACACGTCTCCGTGTGTATTGCACCAGTGACGTGACAAATATGTTCAAGAACGGAAACCATGTGATATAGCTCACCAGCGCAGGCGCTGCTTATAATGAGATCATTAATAAATATACAACGTTTCAGTCAACATATAAATCATAAGCTTCCATTTCGCTATTGTTTCAGTCATTCTAGTACATTAAAACAAATGGAATTAGATTACACACTGTCGGTCTTAAAAAAATAAATCATTCAGTCGACTGACTTCGTATTATCAAAAAATATCAAAACAATAACACATACTATTTGTAAGTCAACCCAAAATATAATATTATCGTTATCATTATGAAAAGATGTTGTTTCAAAATGAAAAGAATACATAAGTTATCAAACTTCTTGACATTATATACAGATGGTTATATTGCACCAATAATTAGTTGGTTGAATGATGTTAATATCATTTCAGCACATTTTAGGCTATATATAGCATGGTCAATTATTAGTGATGGAGGCAGATCACCCACTATTTCTTGGGTAGAACCAGTACTGTATACTTTCTGCATCCGTAACATTCGACACTTTCTCACAGCGGTGAGAGGCGACAAGGTTTCAAACTCAGTGTCTTTTCCACCCCGGACACGAATACACTTGGCAACAATATTTATATTTAAAACATGGTGGAAGAACAAAGAAAAATAATACCCCCAAATTGTCTTTAGTTATATGCAAGCATGTCTAAGGTCAAACTAATACTGGATTAATAAATCTAAATATAAGTACTAATTAATGCTTGGTTAACAATTCAATATTGCCGTGTGTCTCTTTAATGTATTTAATACAGTGGAAACTGCCTCCTAAGAAATAAGAGACAGTGAAACTAATCATCATTTAAGTGTTTGTGGTCTAATTACACTAAATCAACAGGATGTGCTCGCCTGGTGCAGTCGAAAGTAGTTCTGTATTAAAGAGTGCTAATCTTTTTTTCTTTAAAAACATTTTTTTAGTGCAGTTTCCTGTTATTTTTTGGCTGTAACTGTATTCTGGACATGTTGTTGATATTTGAAAATGCAGCTCATCATGTTTTTGACAGTTTTTGGTATAAATTTGAGAAGTGAAAGTAGACAGGGTATGAAATTGCAAGGGGTAAAAATAGTGTTGACCTTTGACCCGGTGTTAGTATACAACTGAAGAAATGTTTCTTAGAAGGTATTAAACCCCCTATTTCCTTGTTGATGTTTAATAGCAGACATGTTTATTTGCATGATAAAGTAAGTTTCCCAGCATTCTAACGAGGTTTGAGTTTTTAACAGGTTCTCAACATTCTAACTTTACTATGGAAGGGCAATGGAGACTCATTTAGGCTATTATAACCTTGTGTGAATTTTTCTGTGTCGGTGTCACGTGAGATCCACACGCGTGGACAAAAAGTCCACGTGTGTGGATCTCACGTGGGGTTCATGAGATTCACACGTGAGATTAACACGCATTTCAAGTATGTGTCATTTAATGATATATGGAGTATATATAATATGTGAATCATATGTTTTTGGTATTTTTCAGTTATTTGTTGAACTTTTTGATAAAATAATATAACAATAAAGCCCACTGTGACGGTGATAATATTAGTAGAATGTTGCTAATCCTTAACGCATATCTTCTATGTGTGTGTGTATGTAATAATAATGCTTAGCAAAGTAATTATGGTCTAGAATGCCACATGTGATTGTTTTTATTTCAAAGTGGCAATATATTTTTAAAATATAATAATGTTTTGTGGGATGTTTTGCATCTTATAATAGCTGCATTATTATAATAATAATATAATATAACGAAAATAGGATGTGGCTGATTAGAAATCAGCCTTAAAAGGGTAAAATGATAAATAGATACACTAAAAAAATTCAATAATTCAATACAATTGACTGATTTCTTTTCATTTATAGGATACATATATAAAACATATATTACAGCAGGTTTCAGGTTAGCAGGGTGGAGCGCAATGTTGGGAGTGAGGTGGATGGGGTGTGAGTGGGAAGAATTGATTTTTAAGTGTGTTTTTCGCAGTTTATTGAATCGCAGCTGCTTTCGTCTCATGTTTACGTTTTGAATAGGCACCAGCCTCCTAAATCCGCGCCTGAGCAAGAACATCATATTTATAAAATACAAAACGCATGCACATGCGCAAATGACGGGGAAAACCAGATTGTTTGTGTATATATAGTTTATATAAGAATGTTTTATGGTCGGCTTTTTACTTGATTTGGATTTTATACTAGGGAATTTGGTGTTACAACTTTATATTGAGTGATGAAATAATGACTAAATAAGGTAATTGAACGGCTCATCAAAACAATACAGATTATTTAGAGCCGCCCCAGAGAGAGTGTCAAGTGGTATTATAACATACTGAGTGGTGAAATTGTATGTATTTGATTGATTTGCCCAAGGATCTTTTCAGATTGATTGCAACAGTGTATATGTACATTTTTTCAGTTTATGGAGGATGACCTCCAACCTCTATACACTTATGACGAGCCAAATAAAGTTTCTTTATTTCTACCCAAATCTATGTTCAGTAGAGTTAGTGAAATTCTAAAAATAGAAAAAAAAGTAAAGAAACTCTAGAAGTTCGTAAGAAGAGTTTTAGGCTTGGTTTCTAGTCTCCGAGCAAAATGATACATATAAATACTTTTTAGCAGTGAGCTTAGCTCTGTGCTCAACTTAACTTTATATTGCTACCCCGCTGGAATACCCCGCCAGTCACATACTGACAACGGCCCGACTTGTCCCAGCACTACGCTTTATATGCTGAGCCTCAAGTAAGGAATACCATTGTTATACAGTCTTTGGAATGGCCCAGCCGGGGACTGAACACACTATATTCCAAAGTAGACCCAACTCCACGGTTTTGCATGTAACACTAACAGTCTGTTTGTATGGTGTTTTACGTGATTTTCAACACATATAAGGTTATACATTATAAGACGGTCGCCTGTTTGTGGTGGGTGCAGACAACCCACTTTTCCTGGGTAGGACAAGTACTGTACACCTCCCGCCATCCGTAAGAATCGACACTTTCTCACTTACAAGTCGGACTCCCAGTGGGATTCGAACTCGCAGCGGTGAGAGGCAAGAAGGTTTACAACGCAACGTCGTTAACCACTCGGTCACGCAGGTAAGTATTAATTATCCAGTAGAAGTTGCTTCTTTACACACACACTGTGGACAGAATAAAGTTTACTCTACGCAAATCCATGTTCAGTAGACTCACTAAACATAACATAAAATTATATATAATAAGTGTCAATGTAATTAGGCTAAAGACATGTTTTCTTTGCAAAACAACATTTCATCCGTCCATATATTATGCGTATGTCCCGGTCGGTTATTAAACACACAACCTCCAACATGCGTCAAAAATGAACTAATCTAGGTTCAATATACATAGTTAACCTAAACTAAAATCTCAATCCACGGGCTAAGAGTGCTTTATAAGTATAAATTATCCATATAGTGTTGCATAGTTACACTAATATAGTGGGCCGAAAAAATGTAACTACCGAATACGCACTAAACATACCAGAAAAGCATATAATTATAATAATTACCAATGCAATTTACATACAAACCTGTTTTCCTTACAAATGGACTCTAAATCCGGCCAAATATATATGTGTGCGGTATGAATTTTAAGATTCAACTTCATTAACGGCTTAATGGGATACCACAGTCATTTGCGTAACATTAATTATAGACACAGCGGTGTCATTACCATAAATCACGCAACTGAACATAGTATCCCATTAGGCTATTACGTAATGACATTACGAGTCAGCACATTTGCATATTGAAATCCATATCGCACACTTATCACGGATTTAGAGTCCTTGATTCAAGTTGTAAATGCAATAATAAATCCGAGTAGGACGGAGGAACTGTGGAAAATTACCACTTTTTTGCGAGCTTAAAATGTCTATATTCCTGACAAATATCGTTTATACGAACACCATTTTGGTCCAAAAATGAAAAAATATTCGGGAACCAACATTCAGTACGGGAGTCATCTTCTCCCAATATTTCCACTACTCAGGACTTCGCACCCCGTATTAGGAGTACGTTTAAAGCAGGCCACGCTACGCCCCTGACACTGGAACGTTAGTTTAGTCGACTGCGGTTAATGAACGGTTTTAGCTGACAATCCTCTGTCAAGACTTAAGGATGAGATTCTTGATATTTTCTGTACGTTTACACCTGTAAATTCAATAAAGTGAAATTTCAATCTCTCTGAGGTTGTTCTAAATAACCTATAATATGTTGATGAGCCGTAAACAAAATTCAGTTCAATTAAGTTTCCTTATTTAGTCATTATCTCACCACTCCACACGTTATAAGAACACTTTCCACTCTCTCTGTGGTATAGACATCAACTGACGTGTATGCTCTGAGGCGGCTCTATATAACATGTAATGTATTGATGAGGGTTACACAAGATTCAATTAAAATTTAACTTTTAATTTAGTCATTATTTCACCATGCAATACGTTATAATACATGTACCACTTTCTACGCTCTCTGCTGGTATAGACATCAATTGAAGTCTGTGCTCTGTGGCGGCTCTAAATGTCGTAGTATGTGTTGAGTAGCCGTTAAACAAGTATCAGTTCAACTGAATTGACTTATCTAGTCCTTATTTCACCACTCAATACGTTATACAATCACATTTCCTTCTCGCTGTGGCGGCACTAAATAACTTATAATGTGTTGGTGAGCCGTTAAGAAATACTCAATTCGATTCAATTATTAAGCTCTACTATCACATTCCCCCTCTCTCTGGGGTGGCTCTAATTAACTAAATACTCTCCCTAGATAAAATACAAGTTATATACTTGCTTCATGGAATTTCATAAGAATACATGAGTTTATTTATAACATACTTGAAGCATGTGTATTACCTGTATTTCATCAGTGGATCCGTGAGATTCTCACGCACTTTATATATCAGTTTATATATTTATGACATCTATGAAACATCTGTATTACGTGTCTGTATGTATTACCTTTATTTCATCCTTGGATTCGTGTGATTCGCACGCATACATTCGTTTATTTATGACATATATGAATCATGTGTATTACCTGTATTTCTCACGCAAACTTTAGTTATTTATGACATCTATGAAGCGTGTGTATTACCTGTATTTGATCCGTGTGATTCTCACGCATACATTGGTTTTCTTATAACATCTATGAAGCATGTGTATTACCTGTATTTCTCACGCATACATTAGTTTACTTATTACATCTATGCAGCATGTGTATTACCTGTATTTCACCCGTGCGATTCCCAGGCATACATTCGTTTACTTATGACATATATGAAGCATGTGTATTACCTGTATTTCATCCTTGGATCCGTGTGATTCTCACGCATACATTAGTTTACTTATGACAACTATGAAGCATGTGTATTACCTGTATTTCATCCGTGCTATTCTCACGCATACATTAGTTTACTTATGACATATATGAAGGATGTGTATTACCTGTATTTCATCCTTGGATCCGTGGGATTCTCACGCACACATTCGTTTATTTATGACATCTATGAAGCATATGTATTTCCTGTATTTCATCCGTGTGATTCTCACGCATACATTCGTTTACTTATGACAGATATGAAGCATGGGTATTACCTGTATTTGTTCCGTTTGATTCTCACGCATACATTCGTTTACTTATGACATCTATGAAGCATGTGTATTAACTGTATTTCATCCGTGCGATTCCCAGGCATACATTCGTTTACTTATGACATATATGAAGCATGGGTATTACCTGTATTTCATCCGTGTTATTCTCACGAATACAATCGTTTGCTTATGACATATATGAAGGATGTGTATTACCTGTTTTTCATCCGTGCGATTCCCAGGCATACATTCGTTTACTTATGACATATATGAAGCATGGGTATTACCTGTATTTCATCCTTGGATCCGTGTGATTATCACGCAAACTTTAGTTATTGATGACATCTATGAAGCATGTATATTGGCTGTATTTCATCCGTGTGATTCTCACGCATACATTCGTTTACTCATTACATATATGAAGCATGGGTATTACCTGTATTTCATCCTTGGATCCGTGCGATTCTCACACATACATTAGTTTATTTATGACATCTATGAAGCATGTATATTGGCTGTATTTCATCCGTGTGATTCTCACGCATACATTCGTTTTCTCATTACATATATGAAGCATGGGTATTACCTGTATTTCATCCTTGGAACCGTGCGATTCTCACACATACATTAGTTTATTTATGACATCTATGAAGCATGTGGATTTCCTGTATTTCATCCGTGTGATTCTCACGCATACATTCGTTCCACTGTCACCCTCACAGGGATGCAGCATTTATTTTATTATAACGAAAAAAAAGTGTTTTTTTGAGAAAATGAAACCTGCCGTTCTTATAAAATAGCGGATGTTTTTATTTATCTTTAAGCAATTTGATTTAAATAACAAGTTATGGTCAAAACAAATATTATTCATAACTATAAAAAAAAAGCACATTAAAAATATCAATTAAAAATATAAATAACACTATGATACTACATATACTAATAAAGTGTTCAACGATTTCCTTACGCATAACGTGTTGCTCGTGAGGAAAAACCAAAATCTATTTATAAACTTGCTGTGACGTCGGGTTTTATCATTAGAAATACATTGATTTCGAGATGATACGATTGGGAGGATAAACAGCAAAAAAAAAATGCTGCCCTCCAGTGACATCCCTCCAGGTTGGGATATTACAACAGCATACGACAGCGCGAAATGTTAAATAGCAGTCTATGAGAATTTAACATGGGGGATTGACATGAGGTATAATATGGCAAATGTTAGTAATTGGCGACGTCAACTCATACAATGTAAATGATTTGCAAGAAAAATGATTTGCAAGAAAAATAATCATTGGTATCCGGTTTATCGAGAATTTCAGCCCTCGGTATAGCTGTTTTAATCGGAACTTCGGCTGAAACAACCTCAATAAAATCAATTATACCTCGTGTTGGAATCCCGATAAAAACAAATTATAATTCGTGTTGGAATTCCCGATATTCACCGGATACTCATGAAACGTTCGTAAATATATCATGCAGTTACCGTACAACCTAAAATTGTCAAACTGTTATGATGTTAGGACATCGAGATTGTCTATACACACCTGTTCTTCGACTGACTCTGATCATTTTGTCATGCTTCAAGTGACCGACACAGCCAACACAACATAAACAAATATAAACATAGCATGCCGCATTACCTTCACAGTTACATATGCAGCCGCGCACTCGGGCTGCGTTCTCGTGATATGTAAGTCATATACGTTGTGAAAGCAATTCATTTACGACATACACTCATCCCTAATATATATATTGGAAATAGTAAAGTATTGCGAACAATCTTACCCATAATGTTACCCGTAAAACTGCGTCAAGTTCTTGTACGCCACACAGAAACTACCATTGGCACCTAAAATGACCAGAAATGTACAAGTGAATCGCATACACAGTATAAACCGTCAAGTATTATGAGCGCACAAATAATTACAGATGTACAAGTGCACGAGATCTCTTTCCACACCGCCAGTGTTCGAGATCATTTTCGAAATTCCATAATTAATTTCACTGTAGCACATGTAACTTTTAAATTGTGGTAGATATGACTTTTTGGTTTATAAATCAACGTTGCGGGACTAGAACTGATGCAAATGAGTCCATTTTAAGACGAAAATCATGAAAACATCTTCATTCCAGTGTACGAGACCGACTCAAAAAATTACATTTCGGAATTGGTGCAGGATTAAACAAAAAATCTGTGGAACATTCATCTACAATCAAAGTTATGGAATAAAGTGCATAAAATTCCGGGTACTTTAGGCTGTATTACATGAAAATGCGTGAAGTAATAAGGAAAATATAAAGAAAATCTTACTTCGAAGCGGGTAGTTTTCCATCGATGACGTCATTTGAAACCACGTGATCCCAACCTTGCAGCGAAAAATGTACGGTATATGATCATGATGATGATATTACATTTCTTCTAAATATCTTTGTCTTAATGCTGTTTCTTTCATACGTGATTATTGAAAGGATATGCTAAAGCAGTATGTACCGAAATAGTTCTTTATATTTGTCTTAAATTCTCATTGCACTGAAATCTAGATACGTTTGTAGATGTATATGCGCTGGTTTGTTGAAGTTATACACTAGTTTGTCGATGGTATGTCGAGATGCCAGACAACTTCAATCGACAACTGCCAAAATCAAACAGACGAATCTATTTTCAGAATTGACCAAATTACGCACGGTCAGTTGGCAAAAGAGCGGGAAAAGTCGACTTTCCCGAAAGTAGTTCTCAAATGTCCGGAAAGAACAATCCAAGGTAACTTAAGGTAGTTCAGGAAATATGACTTCATTTTCAAAGTACCATTTGACTCGGGGATTCCTCTATGGTTGTAACGCTCTATCCGGTGCAGTCAGGACCGAATTTAGATTCATTCCATAAATACTTAAACAGAAATTTCACACCAGACCCGTCACTATGTATCAAGGTGTGTTTGATCGAGGATCCATGAAAGGGTCATTATGGAAATTGGTCGTTATGGAAACATATTGACACTTTTATTGTATGACTACTTCGTAATGGGGCCATTATAATTGAACTTTATCAATGATCATCCTAGCCTGTGTGGTGTAAGAAGGCCAGCGTGGAGTGTTGTAATAGTAAACAAAACAAAACATACACAATCGATTATGTGTTCATCATAAATGTTATGTGTTCATCATATGTGTTTATTTATCAAATTGGTCAAAATAGCAGAAATATATTGACGTATATAGAACACTAAAGCCTCATGGAAAATATGCCCTGTTATAATACAATTCGCGGTTTAATCATAAACTTATACAGAATTTTTAAATACATTTTGGATATTAAAAGCATTCCGTAAAAAATGGCATCAGCAGGACATCTCAGCCTCTCATGAACGGATTCAATAAAAAGGAGTCTGCTGCCCCTCTTCGTGGATGTGAGACATTGTTTTTGGGATGTTTGTCTGTTCTCTGTCTGTCTGGCTGGCTGTCGTCTGTATGTCACACATTTTGTCCGGATTAGTTCTCCTGAACCACCAAACAGATTTCAATGAAACTTTGCAGAGATGATCAGTACCAAGCATAGTTGTGAATGTCGTCGGCGTGTTCCGGTTGAATATTTTTTGGCGGAGTTGTGGCCCTTTAGAGGTTTTAATACACAAGCATTGTCCGTACTAGTTCTCCTGAATCCCTGGCCGGATTTCAACGAAACTTGGCAAGGATAATCAGTAATAAGCATAATTGCACATATCGTCGCCGTGTTCCGCTTGAATGACTTCTGGCGGAGTAATGGCGCTTTAAATGTTTTCATACACAAACTTTGTCCGGACTAGTTCTCCTTATCCCCTGCCTGGATTTAAGCGAAACTTGGTTGCAATAATCATTGCATCTAAGTAACGCATATCTTCGGCGTGTTCCAGTTGAATAATTTTTGCCGGATTTATGATTTATTTACTAAAAACAACCTCTTGTCTCTCTTGTTTGTGTTTGTTGCTTCCAATGGATCCCTTTCCCAGTGTTTATTTACATG
Source organism: Cyrtodaria siliqua (assembly GCA_037043455.1). Lineage (NCBI taxonomy): Eukaryota > Metazoa > Mollusca > Bivalvia > Adapedonta > Hiatellidae > Cyrtodaria > Cyrtodaria siliqua. The sequence goes on along the minus strand of JAWPHD010001519.1, from coordinate 21,327 downwards.
AATACAATTGAAAAACAAAATAAATGTGCCGAATCCTCCATTTTAACTCTAACCGGAACGTTGATGGGTCATAGCCACTGCGTTCCAATAGCTTCGAGCAAATTTGATGGACCAGTGTGTGTTGGTTAATTCAAATGGTAATGAAACTCAACAAATGTATGCATAAAGAAGATAGCTTGAAGGCTTAATGATGCATGCGTGTGAATTAAATAGTAGTTTCAGTACGTACATTAACGTGGTATAGAAATATATTCTATTAAATACGAACGTGAGACATTTGTTAATAACCTTTGCTTTGTTGTAATTGTATACGTTAATGGTATTTTAATATGAAGTATATATCGACCTTTACTTTAACGAACGCATCTCAACTGTATGCGTAATCCGGTAGGCGTGAATAGACTCCCGAAACGGGTTTATTCATTGCCCTTAGCATGGGTTCAGTCATTAATATTTATTGCATGTCCTTCTATTACATTTGTCCCTGTTAATTTACTATTTACGGTATGTTTTTTGACTTCTGCATATATAATCGAACTTTAATGAATGCACCTCAACTGTATGCGTAAGTCAGTAGGCGTTGATAGACTCCCGAAAAGTATTTATTCATTGCCCTTAGCATGGGTTCAGTCATTAATATTTATTGCATGTCCTTCTATTACATTTGTCCCTGTTAATTTACTATTTACGGTATTTGTTTTGACTTCTGCTCACATTGGTAGTGTTTTAGTAAACCTTAAACTGGAACGCAGGCTACCGTTTGCTCACTTAATGTCAGCGTGTAAACTAAATTAACATTTCTTATTTTATGATTTCGCAAAAACAAATGAAGCAATATTTAAACCGAAGGTAACATGCGGCTTAAGTTAAAACTGTATATGTACTTTTCATATGAAACTGAAGCACAGTATGAGTGTTTTCGTTCTTATTTGGATTGACAATTAAACGAAAACACCAGATTGCCTTCAGTCCCTTTAACTGTCTTGGTTGTTGAGATGTGGACGATTTTGTGGATTATTCCTCCGATGCATATCGTTGTCTTTGATGTATATTGAGTGGTTATCGTTTTCTGTCTTTGCAGTTAAATCGTCATCTTTTACTACATCAGGTATAAACATCCATTAAAGGGTGTTCGTCAGATTTTTTCTAAACAGTCCATTTCATGATACAATTGTTATGACATAATTTAAAATTATAGCATTTTTGCAGTGTTGTTCAGGTTTGACATTTGAATTCACCACAGTCCACATACGTATGTAATTCACCACATACATGTAATTCACCACATCAATGTAATTCACCACATACATGTAAATTGAATGAAATCTGGCGTAAAATGTTTAAACTAAACCAAGTGTGTAACCTATGATCATTCTCTGCCCAAAGGTACACATTCTCTACACAAAGATGTTATGTGTATGAAAGGAACGACAACTCTGGGTAGAGATTGAACCTATGGGAGCACATATTACTGCGCAGAACGAGTTTTCTTTTCAGTAATCTGTTCTTTTTAGGCTCTTTGGATGTGTTTCTTCCCTCAAGAAATAAAATATCATTATTTGTCAATTTCAAGTCTAACCCTTTAACCCCCAGAGAAAGTCTTGTGTACCCCTTTTAAATGTTAGCTGACTCCTTTTACATGTGAACTGCTAATTAAGTATGGCCGTCTTCTATTGATATATATACTCTTTACCCATTTTGATGTTTCAGTGCCCTTTGTGGCGGCGGTATTGTCCGCATGGCGTTTCATGTTCGTCCCCAGCCCTTCATCTTGATATGGTCGTAAACGTTTATCCACTTTTTAATTGCCACTCTATCACTATGGCAGTGCTTCTGCAGTTAGGACAATTAGACGACTTTATTTAGTGCTGGAATGCTGGAACCAATCGTGAAAACTCGGCCAATTCCGTTATTCTTCGTATGTATATCGACGCTTCCGTATGTTCAAAATCTTGACATAGTGTTAGCTGGAAGGCAACGGCACACCAAACAATGCACTGTTGCTTAGCTGTTGCTATGTTATTCAATATGGCCCTTCCCACACATGTTAATGTATGATTTCGATGCATATTTGTTATTTACAATACAGGTGGAGGTTTTATGTCAATTCGTTTTGGCGGGAATCTGACCCGCGTATGGCCTAACCAATATGGTGACCTTCGAGTTCCATTCGAGATATTCGTCGAAGACTTATACGAGATGTTGCGAATGCTGGAACTTAATGAGTATTCAATTCATTGTCCTGTTGTACATATACTTAAACGATGAAATGCCATCTGCAGACATCAAGAGAGTTGCAGAAGCTTTGATCAGGTTTCCGTGGTCCCGTGTAGAACACATGTAAGCTCAGGTATTCATCTGGAACTTTATCGCCTCGACTCGTTTTGTTTGGCCTGTATTGTCACATTTAAATTATGTATATGGGATATGATAGTTATTAATCGATATACATACAACTTCGGATTCATGTACTTAGGCCATAATAAACATTATGTTTGTTTGCCCGACCGGTCCAAAAAGATCAGCCATACTACCTATTACAATACAAAATATTATTTAAATATTTAATTATTATTATCTTTAATATTATTATTATTATTATTATTATTATTATTAGTAGTAGTAGTAGTAGTAGTAGTAGTAGTTAATTATTACTATTTCTCTATTTTGAAATACAGACAGTGCTTCCTCTTCATCTTTATTAATTTGGTATACCAATTGTTTTAGATAGGAATTTATGTACAAAGTTAAGATGTTGAACATTGCAATACACACCAGTATACCAAAATTATATTTAATAACTACAAAAGGTAGTGTCCAAACAAACAGTTACATTTTAAACTACATTCACAATATAATCTGACATACATGATAATGTCCTACATACCTAACTACCTACCTACCCCTCTGAAAAGTCTATGGTAAGTGTGGCCTAATATGGCTGATTTTCTGTTGGAGATGGGTGTCTCTAATGTCAACATTGCCAATTAAACCTTTATTTGATTATAATAAAAAATAATGCTTTTCTTATAAAATGAACACTCTTGAAAAGTTAACTATGTACTTCCTTGGTAATTCAACAACACATCAGTAGGTCGAAGGTCATGGTCACTGTAAAATGAAAAACACACTTACCACAAGATAACTCATTAAAAAATTGACCTACTTTCTTGAAAATTAAATAAAAAATACCCGGCTTAGTCAGACGACACACCCTAAGGTAAGACCATGACGCTAACATGAAGAATGTTCGGCACATTTTAGGCTATATACAACGGTCGATTTTTAGTGGTGGTGGCAGACCACTCACATTTTTCTAGGTTGAACCAATACTGCATTCCTCCCGGTTCCGTAAGAATCTACACGTTCTCACTTACAAGTCGAGCTCCTAGTTGGATGCGAACTCACAGTAATGAGAGGCGAGAAGGTTTTAAACGCATCGTCTTTACCTACCTGGCTACGGAGGCGATTTCCCTAAGACAGTGAAACAGGTAGATATTAAAACAAGTGAAGCACCAACAGTGTACGAACGCCGGATTGCGCATTTAACATTTTAACTGAAAAATCTAAGTAATACAAAGTGGTGATAATTCAGGTAAAATACATGCCAGAGTTATGGTTCTTGACAGATAAGATTAGGTAATGCTAATGAACATGTGTGCCAAGTTTCAAAGCTTTCCAACAATTCTTTTTTTGGGAAATGAGAACAACAGAAACTTTAAAAAAACGTCAACAAGTGTAGACGGACGGACGGACGGACAGACAAACCGATGGAAATCGCCAAACTATAAGCCTGGAGTTGCTCCGCAGTCCGGCTAATAGCGAGATAGAAACTCCAAATTATATCATTTCTGTGACACACTTGATGATGGAAAACAGTTCTTACTACTCTTTCATAAAACAACTGATGACAGATCCATTGTTCATTTCGTATTCATTAAACGCTATATCGATGTCGTATGATTTCGTCGAATGTTGCTTCGGTCTACTCCGTACAACATAAACATCTGAACTGCCTCGTCGATTTCCGTCATTCGAGAATTGGCGAAATTCGTGAATTGGCGAAGAGTTCCGATTGTCTAAATGGTAATACCGATTGCTCACCGAGCTGAGCGGAAGGGACCAAGCGACGACTGGGCTTCATTACACTAGTTTAGTATGATAATTATGTCATGGCTTTATTACACTAGTTTAGTATGATAATTATGTCATGGCTTTATTACACTAGTTTGATAATTATGGCTTTATTACACTAGTTTAGTATGATAATTATGTCATGGCTTTATTACACTAGTTTAGTATGATAATTATGACTTTATAACACTCCTGCACCGCAAGTTATATGATCAAAATAATGTCTACATTGCGCGAGAAGGAAGATTTTTTCTTCCAAAGAAGCATTGAATATCACCCTGATTCCGATTAATTTGCGTATATATTATTGCTAATGCTAGTCACCATCGACTTTAATATATTTATCCTTCAATGTAATTTCAGAAACTTAAGAGTTATATACTTTACGGATTTAGCTAATCCTTAACTCAGCATGCTTTCTGTTGTATACAGTCAACGGCTTTTCTATTGGTAATAAGAAGCAAAACGCGATGAGCATACTTTAATGCGTCAATAACATTTCAAATACCACGTGTAATTATTCATGATGTGTGTGTCGTTTTATTTCCATAATTCGACTTTAAAGGGACACACGAAAGTAATCTTATTTATGTCAAAAGCAAGACACGTTGTGGTTGTTACAGTGAACGTTTACTCCGATATAGGTTCTATGAGCACTTTATGTAATTCAAAGTACCTATCACACCAACAAAAGCCACATATGACGGTCGATTGTTTGTGGTGGAGGCATACCACCCACAATTTCTGGGTAGAACCAGTACTGTACACCTCCCGCCATCCGTAAGAATAGACATTTCCTAACATACAAGTCTAGCTCCCAGTGGGTTTCGAACCCGCAGTGGTGACAGGCGAAGGTTTAAAACGCAACCATATTGACCATTCGGCCACGGGGACGCTTGCACGTTTCTTAACCTACTGACCACGAGGTATATATCGTATAACGTACATAAAATTAAAAAAAATTACGGAATTATCTGTTAAGCTTGTGTTTGACCTATTTGATACACTAATAAAACCAATATTACATTACGGATGCGAAATTTGGGGGTTCTTAAATGCAAACGTAATAGAACGTGTACATCTTAGTTATTGTAAAAGTATACTTGGGGTTAAAAAATCCATTCAAAATGATTTTGTATATGGTGAACTAGGCAGGACACCTTTAAAACAGCATAGAATTATAGCTGTAATTAAGTACTGGTTAAAAGTTTTAAATTGTGAAAGCAATAAATATATAAAAGCTGTTTATAATATGATGCTTTGTGACATTGAGATGAGGCCTAATAAGAAAAACTGGGCAGTAGTAAAATACTTGTTAGAGAGCATGGGTTTTAATTATGTGTGGTTATTTCAGGGTGTTGGAAATATGAGTATGTTCATATCAAATTTTAAACAAAGACTATCAGACACTTTTATCCAAAACTGGAATTATCGTATACAGGATTCTTCGAGAGCTAAAACGTATTCACTTTTTTGTGTATTCTCGTATAAATCATATCTAGAAAATAGAAGCGGGTCGTTGGCATAAGCCTCACCGTATTCCTATTAATGAGCGCAAATGTTGTATATGTGACGTTCTAGAAGACGAATACCATTTTATATTGGAATGTACTTTATATAAAGAACTATCAATCGATACTATTGGCAAAGACCAAATATTCCCAAATTTATAGAACTGTTGACATCAGAAAAGCTTACTACTGTAAATAATTTGGCTACTTATGTATTTGGTGGTTTTAAAATTCGACATGACATATATTACAATCAATAAATACTAGTAATCTCCCAAGAGGTACTCTAACAACACTATTATTGTATGTGACACGAGGATTTGAAGTATGTTTCTCTTTTAAACAATTGTTTATAGTAAAACTTATACTGTTAGAAATAGCATAATTAAAACTGATTTAGAATGTTAGTATATTGTACAAAATTTGATACTATGTAATGTTTGTTACTGCCATCGACCTCTGCAATTGAAAATTGTATGTGTATCTGTATACTCATGGTCCAAACGGTCTACTGTATTTGTTGAATAAACTAATAAACTATTACCATAATTTGAGAATCCAAACTCTTTAGACACAATATAAACGGCTTTAACCAGCCAGGCCAAACCCCAACATTAGTCACCTCATAATTAATTTAACGCATTCAATCACGTGTATTTTAAATCCTATACATTTATTTGGCACATTTACATTAGTATATGACCTGAACTCCTGGACACATATACATTAGTATATGACCTGAACTCCTGGACAGTGGCACATATACATTAGTATACGACCTGAACTCCTGGACAGTGGCACATATACATTAGTATTTGACCTGAACTCCTGGCACATATACATTAGTATTTGACCTGAACTCCTGGACACATATACATTATTGTATTACCTGAACTCCTGGACACATATACATTAGTATATGACCTGAACTCCTGGACACATACTTTAGTATATGGCCTGAACTCCTGGACACATATACATTAGTATATGACCTGAACTCCTGGTCAGTGGCACATATACATTAGTATATGACCTGAACTCAGTGACACGTGTACATTAGTATATGACCTGAAATCCTGGATAGATATACATTAGTATATGACCTGAACTCCTGTACACATACACATAAGTATATGACCTGAACTCCTGGTCAGAGGTTTAAAAAACGGTTTTGTAGTGTAATTTTGCCGTTATTTGGCGGGTTAGTTTCTTTAAACGAACGGATTTCCGTAAAGGGATATTCCAGGCCAAATCTAAATTATTCAAGTATACCCGGTTTATATTTATTTTAACACACTGTATGACATATTATAGCCACTTAACACTACTTATGACTATGGTTATAATTTAGGAGAAACATTTGTAATTTAAGTTGATTATTTTCATAATTTCTCAAAAAATATCGTGATGCCGCTATTTAAAGAAAAAAATACAAACTATTTCCAAAAATAAAATAAAATAAAATAACAATAGATATTTCAGCTTATTGAATAGGGAAGCCTAAGTAGGTGGTTTTTTCCGGCTCGTTAATTATTTCCTCAAATAAAAACATAAATACACTATATCAGTGACGTTAACGCCGATTGGCTTTAATCCGTGACTCAGATACCTCTACGTAATCCAGCTCAGTAAATCTAGTAGTGTTGAAGGAATTGGTTGTTTGTGTCCTGCCTCAGTTTTATAGCTCCTCCGAGAGTTAAGGGCCCAGTATAAGGCGATCTAAGAAGAACAAAGAAGAGTTTCGAAGACGTTTAGTATTTTTATGTGTGAACATGCGTAAAACAGACCTCAAGATTGTCGTCAGCCCCTATAAATAAAAGTAACACATACCCAGTCACTTAAACGAAATTTACGATAAATCTGTAACTGAATGGCGGGCTAGTTGACGTGCGTATTGGTCCCATTTCGTGTCCATTTTCATAATTAAATTCACCGATCCGAAATCATCGATCCGAAATTGGATAATAAATGGAAATTGGTTGCATTAAAACTTTCATCAAGTTTTAAACTAGCGAATTCATATAATTTAAGTGCTTTTGAAGACTGCAATTATCGATAAGAGTGGGTGATATTAAATTCATAGCATGGGTTTTAACTATTTGACGGCATGAGATAATTGCTGTCGCGCAGGGATTCCTACATAAAACTAACGCGATGTCAAAGCGCAATAGTTGTTTGCAGGACGTCGTAACAGGTCATTGACCTGTTATACACAACACGAACGGTCGCCTTAGTCCCATAACCATATTCTAGGATCTGGATTTGGATAGTATTATACTGTGCCCTTAACTCTCGGGGGAGCTTTAAACCTGAGGTAGGACACAAATTACCAACTACTTCAACACTACTAGATTTACCAAACGGGATTACGTGATTGTATCGGAGTCACGGATTAAAGCCTTTCGGCGTAAAAGTCACTGATATAACACTTTCATTTTTATTTTATTTTTTTCATAAATCATAGTATCTCTCACTGCGCTTAGTTTGATTTTTGAACCGGCATTTAATATATGCAAGTGGAATATACAGTACTAGAATGAGAGGTTATTTATCCGAGTAAATTGGCAAGATCGATATGACACATTGACACCCACTTATTCAGACTTAGTTCATTAGCTGCGCCACTGAGTGAACATCGAGATCTATAAGAAATATAATTAACGAGTCGGAAAAACTACTTACGACGGATGATGACTTTATAATAAGGAATCAATTAAACTAATCGCATTGGCTGCCGAAACTGTGGATAAATAACTTGCCACTGATATATCCATTTTGTTTGTAGATTAAAACAGTCATCTCAAATTAATTCTCGGCTCATTAGATGGACAGCTAACGTCAAGAAATCGGACCAACAACGTACCTTAAAGGTAACCATAGTGATAGATAATGACTTCATAATACCAATTCCACTTTGGATGGAGAACAAATTAACTGACGAAAGAAGACAAACTCAATTTATTTTAAGATATGGACAGTTGTTTGTTCAATATAAGCATCGTGACGCTGATTTGTTCAATATCTATAGGAGTGTCAAAATCATAGTGTACTACAATGCTCTGACATGACATTTGTCTGTATCGGATTTCTAGCGATTTGTTTTGGTTGGCCACAACTTTGAATTGCTCGGACAACCGGTTTAGGGAATTTAATTAGGCGGTTTTATGGAATATTTGTCATATTTAATAGTGTTTTTGTGTTAACATCAATTGCGCAATTGAGTAATATCAACACAAACACAATTATAAATAATTAAATTGTTAAAAAATCAACAGACAACACATACCAGTCAACATTCATTCATCGTTGTTGAAAACTTGACTTATAAAACATGGCAGCCAGTTTGAAACGTACCACATCTTGGGATGACAAGTTGATGTCGATGGACGATAGAAACAGTGCTGCCTCAAAGTTAGGATTAAAACAGCGCCGGAAGTCAATATCTCTTGGCATGTCCCTGCCGCCTATCATTGAGAGTTCTAAAAGTCCGGTAGCGGCCTCGAACTCATCTAAATCTTCCGGCAGCGAAACCGACTCAAGGGGACACGAACACATGTTCGGACGTTTATCAAGACGTGCATCGATAGCGGCAATATCTTCTATCACTTTAAGCTCTTCGACGAACACAAGTCTTGATAAAATAAATTCACCAGCAAAGCAGAATGCATTTCAAAGTGGCAGCTCCATACAGCGACGGGGATCTATCGTGAACAGTATGCCAACTGGTCGGAGAACGTCGTTTAGAACAATTGGAAGTAAGGTAACTACGCTCTTGAGAGCTAAAAATGCATTCAGTCTATTGAAAAACAAACCCAAAGTCGAATTGGAAGAAGATATTGACGACGAAAAGGTATATGAAATAAAGGAAATGCCAAAACAGCCTCGCTTCGCTTCGACACTTTCTGCTGAAGCTCAATACGCGATGATGAAAGGCTACGAAGACGTTGTCTATAGCTGCCTGTGCAATTCTTACCCCGAATATCGACCTATGTTACGCCGAAACCGTACACCGCTTACTGGCGTCGATGTACGCGTATCGTCAGGAAATCATGACAAAGCTGGCCGTGCCGACAATTATATAAGGATTGCAAAAGAAACAAAACACGAAGAAGCCATCGATGTGACTGACGGGGCGTCACGGTCTCCAGAACCTACGCAGCCGCCTATGTCTTCCACGCCAGTGCCGGGAGAGCAAGGGCATGTTCGGCCTAGCTCACCTGAAGAGAGAATTGACGTGTCTCTAAAAGCTGTAGCAGCAACTCCAAAACCAAATGTGTCACATATGTTTAAAGCAAATGCTTTCGGTAAAACGCGAAGCGTTGCTCTGCCACGTAAGGTACCAAGAGACAAACAACTTGTGATGACGTACCGATACCAAAGTGCTATGGACATTTTGGATAATTTAAGGGAAAACGTCGGGGTTCATTCACTGTCCCCTCGAGTAAAGGGCACTCCTAAATTAGAACCAGTGAAGGATTTTAACAGCTGGTCTCATGTTTGGAATAAGGAGTTCGTGCCCAAGCAAGGTAGAGAAAAGACTTAACTTCATCGCAATGGACTTATAATAATCTGAATTTAGAATTACAAGAAGTATATAGTACGTATTGCATTACACTCATTATTTAAATGAGACACTATAGTTTATTAATTTGGGACCGGACGCGTATAATCATGTTTATATTTTCGCTCGTGTGGTTCTATAGAGCGACGATCCTACTAACTAAATGGCTTGAAAGATGGGTAAGATAACAGTCATTGTCAATGAATAGTATGTGATTACCAACAGTCACGTGGTTTTCTTGTCCTTGTATATTCATCCACTTCTTTGGAAACCGTCGTTATACTTGGATGTACACCATAATCGCGTACAAAACATAATAATAACAAGACACTTATCTTGATGATAATATACTGAATAAGTTTATAACGACATTTTAGGGACATATATTTTACATAAGTATCAACATTGATATAATTGTTTGAAGCTATTAGAAATGCTAGTGATTTTCAAACAGGTTTGATGTTTTATTATTTTCTGAGAGAAGTATCAGAATTACCTCTATACATTAAAAACGTTGCTTTAAACACATTCAATGTTTGGCATTGGCAAGAATTGCCCATTCTGTCATTGTTTAAAAACCGATGAAATGTGTTCACAAACGATCGTAATTCTCAAACTAAAAGGTTATGTTGATATAGTGATAATTATGTTGATGTAGTGGTTGCTATTTTGATGTAATGATGATTATGTTAATGTAATGATGATTATATTGATGTAGTGGTATGTTGATGTAATGGTGGTTATGTTGATGTAGTGGTGGTTATGTTGAAGTAATGATGATTATGTTAATGTAATGATGATTAAATTGATGTAGTGGTTATGTTGATGTAATGGTGGTTATGTTGATGTAATGGTGGTTATGTTGATGTAATGATGATTTTGTTGATGTAGTGGTGGTTATGTTGATGCAATGATTATTATGTTGATGTAATGGTAGTTATGTTGATGTAATGAGTATGTTGATGTTTTGGTGGTTGTGTTGATGTAATGATGATTATGTTGATGTAATGGTGATTATGTTGATGTAATGGTGGTTATGTTGATATAATGGTGGTTATGTTCCTGTAGTGATAATTTTGTTGATGTAGTGGTGGCTATGTGGATGCAATGATGATTATGTTGATGTAATGGTGGTTATGTTGATGTAATGATTATGTTGATGTAGTGTTGGTTGTGCTGATGTAATGATGATTATGTTGATGTAATGGTAATAATGTTGATGTAATGATGGTTATGTTGATGTAATGGTGGTCATGTTCCTGTAATGATAATTATGTTGATGTAGTGGTGGTTATGTTGATGTAGTGATAATTATATTGATGTAGTGGTGGTTATGTTGATGCAATGTTAATTATATTGATGTAGTAGTGGTTATGTTGATGCAATGATAGTTATATTGATGTATTATAATTATGTTGATGCAATGATAATTATATTGATGTAGTGGTGGTTATGTTGATGCAATGATAATTATACTGATGTAGTGGTGATTGTGTTGATGCAATGATAATTATTGATGTAGTGGTGCTTATGTTGATGCAATGATAATTATACTGATGTAGTGGTGATTGTGTTGATGCAATGATAATTATTGATTGTAGTGGTGGTTATGTTGATGCAATGATAATTATATTGATGTAGTGGTGGTTTATGTTGATGTAATGGTGGTTATGTTGATGTAATGATGATGATGTTGTTGATATAGTGGTGGTTATGTTGATGTAGTGATAATTATATTGATGTAGTGGTGGTTATGTTGATATAATGATGGTTATGTTGATGTAACGGTGATTTAATGGTGGTTATATTGATGTAGTGGTAGTTATGTTAATGTATGATGATATGTTGATGTTATGGTGGTTATGTTGCATGTAGTGGTGGTATGTTGATGTAATGAAGATAGTGTTGACGTAATGATGATTATGTTGATGTAGTGATGAATATATTGATGTAGGATATATGATGAAGTAGTGATGATTAATTTGATGTAATGGTGGTTATGTTGATGTAATGATGATTATGTTGAAATATGGTGGTTATGTTGATGTCGTGGTAGTCATGTTGATGTAAATTATGATTATGTTGATGCAATGATGATTATGCTGTTGTAGTGGTGGTTATGTTGAATGTAATCATGGTAAAGTGATTATGTTGATGTAATGCATGATTATGTTGATGCTAGTTATGATTATGTTGATGTAGGGATGATTATGTATGTAATGATGATTATGTTGATGTAATGACTTGTTATGTTAATGTAATGATGAGTACTTTTGATGTAAGTTATGATTATGTTGATGTAAGGTGGTTATGTGGGTGTTATGATTATTATGTGATGTAATGATGATATATATTGATGTAATGGTGTTATATTGAAGACAATAATGATGATTATGTAGAAGTAATGATGGTATGTTGATGTAATGGTGGTTATGTTGATGTAATGAGGTATATGTGATGTAATGGTGATTAATTTGGATGATAATGGCGATGATTATGATGATATATTGTTTACTGAAAATGATGATTATGAAAATTTATTTGCGAATAGAATAATAATGGTGATAATCTTTTATTATATTTCTGATGATGAATTGATGAAATATATGATGCGGGTAGATTACGATTATGTTAATGTGATGATTATGATATGATTCATAATAAGGATAATCAACATATGTCAAAATAATAAATCCAACATCTACTAACACCACATCACAATCAACTATACTTTCCAGATTATCACATTTATAATCGAACGATGTAAAACTGATCCTCACTCATAAACCTTTTCAACAACTCCCACAATCATTATCAATAATAATACTATATTCATAAATAATCACTATTGATACCACTACAATTAACTAATTATGTTAACCCCGTATCATAACATATTGATAATCACTAATATATCTTTACATCATAATAATCATATATCATCAACCACCATAATCCATTCACAACTTAACGACATCATCTCAACATACATCTCCAAAACCTCTTCCAATCAACATATCATAAATCATAAACCCATTACATCAATAACTATATCATCAACACAATCAATCAATATAATCACATCACTAAACCCCAAATTATCTCACAAACTATCAAAATCAAAAAAATATCCATCCTTCAATATACAACAAACACCTACTAAACATTACTCACAATTCCAACCATACAAACAAAACTAAACCATACCACTTCACCCATACAAATACAAACTACAAACTATCCATCCCACAACATAAACATCAAAATAACATAATAACACTCACTAACATCCGAACACACACTACATCACAATAAATAAAACTAACAATAATAAAAAAACCCTAACAACAACCCACAACAACATCCCAAACCCAATACCTCACTAAATAATCACCTTCTAAATTAATACAACTCTAATATACCAAACACAACCATTTTACCAAATCTCTATACAAACAATCCCATTTAACCTAACAAAACACATACTAATTCCCTTATTCTCACAATTCAAAAACCAATACACATACATTAAGATCCTCTAACCTACCCCCCTCCCCCTAACTACAAACCAACACCCAACCCATATAAACCCATCCCCAACAACCCTATAACCAACAATCCTCACAAACTCTATAATCAATTCACACCTCACCCCCAACACCATACCAAACCTCTCAACAACAACTCCCGTCAAAACACCCCAAATAAATAACAACCTACTTAATCCTAACTTCTCAATCAACTATCCACCACAAAAACAACAAAACCCACAAACCACAATATCTAACAAACAAAACAACCTCAACCTCTTTCCAAATACCCCACTCCAACTAACACAAAATACCCCTTCAACTCCATAACCCATAACATAAACTCAAACCCACATAAACCCAAATACTACCATTCACAACCCCAACCTAACCTTTCAAAACAATCCCTCACTATTATCAATATTCGACACCAAACCACCCACCCAAAAAACCCCATCCAATAACACACTCCAACTCACCCTAAAAACTAACACCCCAAACAATAACACATCCATCAATAATCACAACACACCTCCCCCTCAACCTACCCATCAAAACCCCCCCAATCAAACCCTAACACATACAAACACTCCCTACCTATCCCCACCTCACCATAAACACCCTCCCCCCAACAAATTATACCCAAACCTCCTCATACCCCACACACCCATCTACCCCCCCCTATACCTTCACCCACCAAAAATCCCACCTCACATAATCCCCAATCCTCCCTACCACCTCCCCTCAACCTCCCCCATCCCAAACACCCCTCCCCCTACCCCCAACAAATAAACACCCTTATCTCCTTTTCACTAATAACACAACCACATCAATCACCTCCCCTCCCACAATCTCAAACCCCTACAAAATCAACAAAAACTACCCCCAACTACCCCCCACCTCACATCCCCCCCTAACACTCCCAAACCCCCCACACTTACCAACCACACAATAACTCACACCCATAAATCCCCAACATAACCCCCCCATACCATCTACAAACCCAACCAACAAATCCAACACCCAAATCCACTATAACTACCAAACCACAACAACTTCTCAACTCCCTTACCAAACCAACACACTCAACCCAAACAAACCACACCAACTCCCAATCCCACCCCAACCACAAACCTCCACAAACTACACAAAATCACATAAAACTCTCCCAAACCATCCCACAATCCACAACACACAAACCCCCCCAAACAAACACAAACTTACCAAAAACAACAAACTACCCACACCACACCCCCCCCACACACCCCCATCCAACCCACCCCACACAAACACCCTCCCCCACAACCATACAATCCCACCACCCTCCATACACCCACCCCCACAACACCAACCAAACCATCACCCCCCCCCCACCCCAACCCCAACCCATACTCAACTACCCCCTCAATCCAACACCACAACACCAAACACCCCCACACTCCCACAAACACCAACTCCCAACACAACCTAACACCCAACCCCCACCCCCCCCCCCAACCCAACCAAACTCAACCACCAACCCCCCACCACCACCCCCCTACCCCCCAACTCCCCAACCTCCAACCACCACCCAAACCAATCCAACTCACACAAACAACCAACAACCCACCAACCCCCCTAACCAACAACACACACCCACCTATCCCAACCACCAAACCACACAATCCACACAAACCCAACACCACCACAACCCCACCCTCACATACCAAACCCCCCCATATCAAAACACCCCCAACCCCCACACACCACTCAACATCAATAACAAACAACCACCTCAACACCTAACATAACCACCAAACCTCATACAACAACTCCCCCACCCCCAAACAAACACCCAAACCCACTAATCATCACATACAACACATACACCAACACACCCCTCCCCCACACACCCCCCCAACAACACCCCCATCCCACACCACACACACCAAACACAACCCACACCAACCCCCACCACACAACCCAACCCCCCAATCAAACAACCCACACAATCCACCCACCCAATCAACCCACACCACTCCCATAACACACCTCCAACAACCACACCACCTACAAACAATAAACCATCCAAACCCACCACACCAACACCCCACCCCAAAACCTCACACCCCTACCACCTTAATACACCCAACCAAACTAAAACTCAACAACCACCCCCAACACAAACACAAACTCACAACCTAACCCATACCCCCTAACACCCACCCACCCACCAACCACAACAAAAACCACCACATACCACACAACCCACCACCACCAAACCCCTAAAACAAATACACCCACAAAACTACCACCCCCTACCCCCACACTACTCCCAAAACCAACCCACACAAACAACACACCACCACCAACCCCAACCCCCCCAACTAAACCAAAACCACTACCCAACACCCAACTAACCAACCACCACAACACCCCACCCCACCCCACACACAACCCCCCCAACCAACCCCCAACCCAACCAACTACTACACAAAAACACACAAACAACCTACCACCCTCACACACCCACCCCCAACCACCCCTCAACAACAACAACCCAACACCACCACCTCACCAACTACAAACACCAACATAACCCAAAACACACCAACTCATCCCCTAACACCCACCATACCATCTCAACACCCACCCCCCCCACCAACCCCACAAACAACACCCCAACAAACAAAATCACTCCTAACCCCCAATAACCCCACAAACACAACACAACCCCACAACCCCACATACACCCAACACCACCCCCCCCTAACAAAACCCCACATACCTAACCCCCCACAACCAACAACCACTCATATCCTATCACCTCACAATATACAAACTACCCCAACCACAAATATGTCCACAAACAAACTACAATTTACCCACAAACAAACACCACACAAACCTAATCACCACCCTCAAACATTACTACAAACTAATCACAAACACAACTATCCACGACCCCACATTTCCAAAACACAAACACCCCCTACAACTAATAAACAAATCCAAAACCATTGCAATCTACCACTCAACTCCCACTAATACTCCACAATCTTAATACCCAAAACTACTTAACTTACATATCATAAGAATCTATCATTCCAACATCAAGCACAATCACCTCCTATAGCCTCATAACTCCCAACCCTCCCACTATCAATACACTACCTAACCCCCAACCATACCCCAAATCTAACTTCAACAACAACAAACCTACTTACACCCCACTCCCCTCAACCCTACCCAATAACTCAGATAACAAACAATCTCCCCCATACCACTATACCACACAGATCAGAACCTAAAAACTAATCAAACTAATTACCCCAAATTTCACTTAAAAACCTTGCTACCTATAGCCTCTAACCTACCACATCACATCCTACCCCAATAACAAGAAACCATAAATACCCAACCTACAACATCGGTAAACATAATGCTCGTAATCACACAAATACCCAGACCTACGAATTATCCTCCCTTGACACAACCTTCTAATCATGTCTACTTATACAGGACCTAGAAGGTAATACAAAATAAACGACTACAATAGTTATATTTAAATAATAATTAAGTGGCACTCTGCGAGCATCCAACTGCAACATAGGAAGTAAACACACTTTTCGGAGGTAAATTCCTATCGAATTTTGTATCGCTATTTACATTGAGATTGATATATCTGTTTCAATCAGCGCCTAAAAATACGTCAATAAGTAACCATCGTGTAAGTATTCTGCAGTGTAAACACAAGTTTTTATCAGAGATGACCGGAAACTTGGCTTGACGAACTGGCTCTACCCCAGTACAGATACCAATGAAAAAGGCCAATAGTGCCACCACACCTCCAACCCAAACATTAACATATCTTTAACCATAGGACCCATAAAACCCTCTCAAATGTACCCATGAATTAGCGTGATACAACCTAATACAACCCAGACGCCTGTGTCCAACAAAACCGAGCCTCACCATGAAGGGAAAAGAACTGAGATAGAGAGTATCGTAAAAAAACAAACCAGTAGACTCTCACCTACACCAAACAACCGTCTCAACACACTAGTTATCGAACAGAACCGAGCGAAGAAATCACGAAAATCAGAATAAGTAGTGCCTTCACAAAACTACAAAAAACTAATATCATGATGATGTGCAAATACACTACACTACTAAAGATGAACTTGCACCTTATCGTCATAAAAAAACGTATAAGATAACACCATCCTCTCATTACAAAAAAAACAGCAAATCACAAAATATTACTCGTCACCCTAATTGGTAAAATCATATCATCACATCAACAAAATAATCATCAATAACATCATCATTAATCATCCACAAATCAACATAAAATTTTCCGTAACAATTAGTCAATACCATCAACGTCATCAGATAAAACGTACTACACATGTCAACATGATATCATCAACCATCAACACAACAAAACGCTCACAACTATCAAACAACATAATAATCACGTATAAACACAACAACTAACCATAATGTACAACCACATAGTCATCAATAAACATCACATCTTCATCAATCATCCAGCATTTCGAAACTCTCACCGTACACACATCGATCGCATCAACAAAAGCATAATCATCACCATAATCACCATGCCCACACCTCACATAGTATACATGATCTAATAACACCCACAATGCATCAACATAACCAACCAAAATCCCATCACATAAACAACAATACACAACAACTCGTAACAACACCGCAATCATCAAACAACAATCCATCAACAACAATATCAATAACAAACACCAAACTAAATATTCCTCAAAAATAACAATAACTACATAACATACCAAACAACTATCACCAAAACACCTCCCATATCCCAAAATCACCATACCATCAACATAAACAACATAACTCAACATAACCACCATTACACTCAAATAACCATCATACATCAACATAATCAACAACTTCAAGATAACACCATTACATCAAAATAATCATCATTACATCAACCAAATAATCATAACACCAACATAACCACATTAATAACCAACTATCACTAACATCAAACTACATCATACATCATCAACATAACAAATCATACATCAACATAATCCATCATTACATCAACATCAATCATCCCCTACATCAACATAACTCATAACTACCATCAACATAATCATCATCATTACATCAACATAATCACCCATTACCATGATTACATCAACATAACCACCACTACAACAGCATAATCATCATTGCATCAACCATAATCATAATTACATCAACATGACTACCACGACATCAACATAACCACCATTATCAACCATACATCCTCATTACACTCAACATAACCACCATTACATCACACAAATAATCATCACTACATCAACCATAATCATCCCTACATCAATATAATCATCACTACATCAACATAATCATCATACGTCAACCACAATCATCATTACATCAACATAACCCACCACTACATCAACATAACCACCATAAACATCAACATAATCATCAATACATTAACATAACTACCACTACATCAATATAACCACCATTAAATCACCGTACATCAACATAACCATCATTATATCAACATAACCACCACTACATCAATATAATTATCACTACATCAACATAACCACCACTATATCAACAACATCATCATCATTACATCAACATAACCACCATTACATCAACATAACCACCCTACATCAATATAATTATCATTGCATCAACATAACCACCACTACATCAATAATTATCATTGCATCAACACAATCACCACTACATCAGTATAATTATCATTGCATCAACATAAGCACCACTACATCAATAATTATCATTGCATCAACACAATTCACACACCTACATCAGTATAATTATCATTGCATCAACATAACCCACCACTACATCAATATAATTATCATTGCATCAAATAATTATAATACATCAATATAACTATCATTGCATCAACATAACCACTACTACATCAATATAATTAACATTGCATCAACATAACCACCACTACATCAATATAATTATCACTACATCAACATAACCACCACTACATCAACATAATTATCATTACAGGAACATGACCCACCATTACATCAACATAACCATCATTACATCAACATTATTACCATTACATCAACATAATCATCATTACATCAGCACAACCAAACACTACATCAACATAATCATTACATCAACATAACCACCATTACATCAACATAATCATCATTGCATCCACATAGCCACCACTACATCAACAAAATTATCACTACAGGAACATAACCACCATTATAATCAACATAACCACCATTACATCAACATAATCACCATTACAATCAACATAATCATCATTACATCAACACAACCCACCAAAACATCAACATACTCATTACATCAACATAACTACCATTACATCAACATAATAATCATTGCATCAACATAACCACCACTACATCAACAAAATCATCATTACATCAACATAACCACCATTACATCAACATAACCACCATTACATCAACATAACCACATACATCAATTTAATCATCATTACATTAACATAATCATCATTACTTCAACATAACCACCACACTACATCACATAACCACCATTACATCAACATACCACTACATCAATATAATCATCATTACATTAACATAATCATCATTACATCAAAATAGCAACCACTACATCAACATAATTATCACTATATCAACATAACCTTTTAGTTTGAGAATTACGATCGTTTGTGAACCACATTTCATCGGTTTTAAACAATGACAGAATGGGCAATTCTTGCCAATGCAAACATTGAATGTGTTTAAAGCAACGTTTTTAATGTATAGAGGTAATTCTGATACTTCTCTCAGAAAATAATAAAAACATCAAACCTGTTGAAAATCACTAGCATTTCTAATAGCTTCAAACAATTATATCAATGTTGATACTTATGTAAAATATATGTCCCTAAAATGTCGTTATAAACTTATTCAGTATATTATCATCAAGAATAAGTGTCTTGTTATTATTATGTTTTGTACGCGATTATGGTGTACATCCAAGTATAACGACGGTTTCCAAAGAAGTGGATGAATATACAAGGACAAGAAAACCACGTGACTGTTGGTAATCACATACTATTCATTGACAATGACTGTTATCTTACCCATCTTTCAAGCCATTTAGTTAGTAGGATCGTCGCTCTATAGAACCACACGAGCGAAAATATAAACATGATTATACGCGTCCGGTCCAAATTAATAAACTATAGTGTCTCATTTAAATAATGAGTGTAATGCAATACGTACTATATACTTCTTGTAATTCTAAATTCAGATTATTATAAGTCCATTGCGATGAAGTTAAGTCTTTTCTCTACCTTGCTTGGGCACGAACTCTTATTCCAAACATGAGACCAGCTGTTAAAATCTTCACTGGTTCTAATTTAGGAGTGCCCCCTTTACTCGAGGGGACAGTGAATGAACCCCGACGTTTTCCCTTAAATTATCCAAAATGTCCATAGCACTTTTGTATCGGTACGTCATCACAAGTTGTTTGTCTCTTGGTACCTTACGTGGCAGAGCAAACGCTTCGCGTTTTACCC